>JADBJO010003909.1:112500-185000 GCA_016801955.1 Conus betulinus | reverse complement strand
GAGTGACATAACCTTATTCTGTACCCCTCGAGTGACATTACCTAATTCCGTACCCCTCGAGTGACATTACCTAATTCTGTACCCCTCAAGTGACATCACCTAATTCTGTACTCCTCGAGAGTGACATTACCTAATTCCATACCCCTCGAGAGACATTACCTAATTCTGTACCCCTCGAGTGACATTACCTAATTTTGTTCCCCTCGAGTGACATTACCTTCCATACCCCTCGAGTGACATTACCTAATTTTGTTCTCCTCGAGTGACATTACCTTATTTTGTTCCCCTCGAGTGACATTACCTAATTCCGTACCCCTCGAGTGACATTGCCTAATTCCATACCCCTCGAGTGACATTACCTAATTCCACACCCCTCGAGTGACATCACCTAATTCTGTACCCCTCAAGTGACGTTACCTAATTTTGTACCTCTCGAGTGACATCACCTAATTCTGTATCTCTTGAGTGACATCACCTAATTCCGTACCCCTCGAGTGACATTACCTAATTCCATACCCCTCGAGTGACATTACCTAATTCCGTACCCCTCGAGTGACAATACCTAATTCTGTACCCCTCGAATGACATCACCTAATTCCGTACCCCTCAAGTGACATTACCCAATTCCATACCCCTCGAGTGACATTAGCAAATTCCGTACCCCTCGAGTGACATTACCCAATTCCATACCCCTCGAGTGACATTATCCAATTCCATCCCTCGAGTGACTTTACCTAATTCTGTACCCCTAGAGTGACATTACCAAATTCCATATCCCTTGAGTGACTTTACCTTATTCCGTACCTCTCAAGTGACATTACCCAATTTCGTACCCCTCGAGTGACATTACCCAAATTCGTACCCCTCAAGTGACATTACCCAATTCTGTACCCCTCGAGTGACATTAGCAAATTCCGTATCCCTCAATTGACATTACCCAGTTCCGTACCCCTCGAGTGACATTAGCAAATTCCGTACCCCTCAAGTGACATTACCCAGTTCCGTACCCCTCGAGTGACATTAGCTAATTCTGTACCCTTCGAGTGACATTACCCACTTCTGTATCCCTCGAGTGACATTACCTAATTCCGTACCCCTCGAGTGACTACCTAATTCTGTGCCCCCGTTCACAGTCACATCCTGGCTTTGTCCCCACTGCAGCCCTGGCAACTGCAAACCATAGGAAGAGTCGGAAGTCTAGTCGTCCTGAGGTACCCTACCAAAGTAGAAACAGCACTGCTGCGGAGTCACTTTAGTGATGTCTCTTCTGATCCAGTTTATGCAGAACAGGATCTACTAAGCCGCCTCCCATCAGAGTTATTGTTCGTTTTCTTTGCTGGTTTTTCTTTCTAAGAGACAAGTAGAGATGATAAGGGTGCAACATGTGTGTGTGTGAGTGTGTGTGTGTGTGTGTGAAAGAGAGAGAGAGAATGTGTCACTATCTGTCTCTATGTTAGTCTGTCTGGTATAACTTGGTCTGCATGTATATCCTTTATCTCTCTCTCTATCTTTCTCTATCTCTCTCTCTTTCATATGCACACTCGTATACACACACACACACACACACACACACACACACACACACACACACACACACACACACACACACTGGTTTGTGTGCGCGCACACATGCACTCACACACACACACACACACACACACACACACACAGACACACACACACACACACACACACACACACACACACACACACACACACACACACACACACACACACACACACAACTTTAACTTTAAAAAAAGACCAACGTTTCCTTCTGCTGGTTTTTTTTCACATCTTGGATTTTCTTCAAATGAGTGGGCTGACAAAGTAGCAAAAAAGGGCGCAAGGCAAGGCACAGAATCGACTGAAATTCATGTTCCTTTATCCATTCAGGAGGGTTATCACTTGCTGGAACAAGCAGTATGGAGCAGAGTTAAAGGCTATACCCAGAGAAAAGATAGACTCGCCAAGAATTATGTATACTGATTCTTGTGGTTTGGATAACAAATTATATTTGAATCATACCGGCGTAATCAAATTCAGACAGATTAGTTCGCTATCTTACAGGATAAAACTTAATGCGTTAATCACAAAATACAGCAAAAATGTAGATGTTTATGTGGTGAACAAATTTCTAACAAACACACATTTTTTTTTTAATGTCAGAGGTTAAGGCCTATCTTACCAGTAATTTCTGAAAATTGTATTGAAGGCGTTTTAAAAAATGCTTCTCGTTTGTTTAATATTGCGAAATGTTTACTTCATAGTCCTGTAGGACATTTGTTATAGACTAGTTGATTGTTATTGTTGTTAATGCTCTTTTTTTTTTCCTTAGCAAAGAGACATACATACACACACAATACGGTCCCTCTCCCCTCCTCCTCCTCCCTACACCCCCTCCCTCCTCCCCTCCCTCCGTCTAATATCACTATGTGGATAGACGTTAAATTGAAGACAACAACAACAACAAACAACACACACACACACACACACACACACACACACACACACACACACACACACACACACACACACACACACATTCGCATGACGCACACATAAACACATCGTTTCTCATTCTCACCATAATTCTGCGTGAATTCACTATTTGTGCTTGTGTGTCTATCGGTGTTTGGGTGATCAAGAGTGTAGTTGCAGTACTTCAGCTTTTATGTGACCAGTACTATCGTAGTCTCCATGGTCGACTGGCCTATACACTGACCTGTTAGAACGGACACAAACTGACATGCTGCTTGCTATCAGATTCTTCAGTGTGATGCTAGTGGTTTGCTGTACACACAGACACAGCCATCGCCCTCAACACGGCCCATGTTCGAGCAGAACGGGCGCGCGGGCTACGTGCTGAAGCCGGCGGTGATGTGGGAGCGGAGTCACGTGATGTACAACCACTTCAACCCCTGGGAGAAGGAGTTTGACGGTCTGCATGCCACCATCTTCACACTACACGTGAGGCGAATGGGCACTGTCAGTCACTTACTGCTTGGTTTTGCTTTGGTGGTGGTTGTAGCTGGTGGTAGTGGTGGTGGGAATTTTCGATGATGGTGGTGGTCAGTGTCGAGGTTGTGCAGGTTTTTTTGCTTGTGGCTGTCGAGAACCATCACAAGACTACACGCCATCATATTCACTCTGAATGTGAAAAGAACACCCTCGCTCTCTCCTAGCGTTTACTGCTGCTGTTTGTCCAGTGTTCTTCTTGTTTACAGTTACCATGTTTTTCTGTTTAGTTCCTTAGCTGTTTTTCTCTTTGTTGTCTGTCTTCTTTTTTTTTCTAAGCTCACCACCATCCCTACTCCCTGTTCGATCTGCTTTTGATCCCTTTGGATGGAGTATTTGTGGGTGTTCTTAAGTTGTTCTTCGATACAATTTTGTTTTCTGCTGTCTGCACCTCCACTCTCACCATCTACACCCCTCCCACTCACCTCTCTCTTTCTGTCTGTCTTTTGTCTCTCTTCTCTCTCTCTCTCTCTCACTCTGTCTGTCTCTTCTCATTTGTTTCTGCGGTTCCGTTCAGCTTCTGTTTCTGTCTGATCCTTTTCCGTTCTGTGATTCTCATGTTCTTTACTTGTTCATATTTGCCCATTTCTTATGTTAATGTCATTGATTTATCTTTTATTTTTTCAAATATCCTCTTTTTTTCCCTTCTTTCCTTTTCTCTCTCTTTTTTTGTCTGATTGTCTCCTGCCTCTGTCTCTCTGTCTCTCTCTCTCTCTCTCTCTCTCTCTGTCTGGATTCACTCAGCTGTACTAGTGTGACCTTTAATGCATGCAGGTGATCTCGGGCCAGTATGTATGCACAAACTATACGGCGAATGTACAAGTGGAGGTGGAGGTGATTGGAATCCCTGTGGACTGTGCCAAGCAGCGGACCAAGGTGGTGCCCAAAAATGCCCTCAACCCCATCTGGAATGACATCTTTACCTTTCAGGTCAGTGTGTGTCTGTGTCGATGTGCTCGTATGTGCGTTTTTGTGTGTGTGTGTGTGTGTGTGTGTGTGTGTGTGTGTGTGTGTGTGTGTGTGTGTGTGTGCGTGCATGCAAGGGTATTTGCACTGTGGCCAAGGATGTCCAACCCTATGTGGAACGGTTCCTTGTCTTCCTGGTCATCTCTGTGCAGGCACGAATATGTATGTTCTGTCATATGATGAGTGACCTTATCTTCAGGTATACGTGTGCTGCCTTTTGCATACTCATAGGTATGGGTGTTTGTACATGTCTGTGTATGTGCGCTGCTCAAGAACTTTTTTCAGCTCCATCTGGAATGAAGTGTGTGAGATTGAGAGTGAATGAGGGAGTGTCTGTCTGTGCTCAGCTGAATGTTAGTGTTAAGGGAAGATGGTTGAGTTCCATATGGGGAGAAAGGACAGTTCTCCATACATGTGCAAAAGGGAGCATAGTTGAGGAACTTTGTATATGATTAGTAATTTCCCAGAGTGTGGTGCTGATGATGACTAGTCTGTGCTCTGATTCTCCATGGAATACTTATAGGGATTTCTGTCTTTAAAACGACAATCAGATATCTTGCATATTGTGACATCCTGCTCGTTATCTTTTCTGTCAAAACGTTTTTCAGATCATGTTTGCTGACATCAGCTTTCTACGCTTCATGGTGACGGACACCAGCACGAGTCATGTGGTTTCTCAGCGCATTATTCCCTTCTCCAGTCTCCGTCCAGGGTACCGGCATCTTCGTCTACGTTCTCTCAGCAACCAGCCCCTGGAGCTGGCCACCCTGTTCATCTACTCCAAGACAGAGGAAGACCTTCTGGAGAGTCGCAGCAGCATTGACTTCTCGCAGACAGCAGCGGCCACAGGCAAGAGAATGTCTTTGTTTGCCAAAGTGCGGGAACTGTCAGACGACGCCAGCAAGGAGATCAAAGAGGTGGGTAGACTTGTTCTGATCAACCTGTTGTGTGTTCTTTTTTTTTATTTAGAAACGTGATTACAGTCTAGCCCCAGCAGATATTAAGCATGGATTATTATTATTTGTTTAAACAACTGTCATGTGGAATTTTATGCACATGTATATAGCATTCTGTAGTAGGTATTCACCTGTTTGGCAACGCTGTCTTTAGAATGGAGTATATGATTGTTTTCAGAAGGCATTTTAGAGAATGTGAAGGCTAAGGCACGTGACCAGTCGCCAGTATTGCTGTGGTACCTGTTCTGATCCAAAGGACACAGGACATGACCTATCAAGCCCTCTGCTGACAACAGTAGTCAGTTGTGAAACCAGTGTGACTGAGCGTCTTCCTCTGGAGGGTGCCACCACATCATCCAGCAACAGCCCCCATAAACTTGCCGATACTGATGATTTCACCGTGAACTCACCAGGGTGTAGAGGTGGAGAGGAAATCAGAACTGGAGTCACTGTGAAAGCAGGGCACAAAAGTCCACGGAATTTTGAAAAAAATTGTTCAGTACCGATCACAGGAGGATAATGAAGATGATGTCATAGAATTCCATTCCAGTCAGAGACTACAGGACAGGGCTGTGCTCCATGCTTTCGTTCATAAGTAAACCTGGCATCAGCTAGGTTCAAGAGACAAAGACACCTGTCGCGTTTTATCAGGAAATGTGAGCAGTGCTTGCAGAGAAGCATTCATTCACTGGATGAAATCATGTGTGTGGTTTCAGTCTTCTTCTTCTGAGCCCATAGCAGACTCAGTCTGGCTAGTAGCCAGTTAGGCCAGAAAAATTCCACAAATAAATAATTTTGCTGGGAGTCAAACCCACAACTTCCCAGCCACAATCCATGATGCTAATCACTGTGCAACAGCGGTCGGTTGTCCACTTGACATGATTCACTTTTTATACTTTAAGCAGTATTCCTTAATATGCTTTTTCAGCATTCTTTCAGAGTGACAAAAAAGTATTTTTATTGCCCATGGCCTCACATTAGACAGACCCAGTACACCATACCATACTGGTTGTTGCTGTCATTGTATCAGTGCTCCGTGTTTACAGATGCCAACCATCGGGCCCAAACTGAAACGACGGTTGTTCTTCATCAGTGTCTTTGGGCTGACAGGACCTGATGAGTACGTTATCCTCAAGGTGACACAAGAATCAACAGTATATGACGTCATTGCCCAGGTAAGTTTGCGTCATCTGACAACGGGAATGAAAAGGCAGACTTGTGATCTCTGGTTGTGAGTGTAATCTTGTTTATACAAACTTCAATGGGTAGCAAGGCCATAATAGCGGCCTACATCCTGAAAAACGTCTGGACAATGGGTAATGTGTAGTCTTTGTAAGCTGTAAACAATTTACATTTGACATGAGCTGAACGCAAGCAATGAATTAGCTTACCAAAGAGAGAACTACCTCAACAATGTAGATTTGGAAACACTTGGCCCACCCTATAAAGCTTGGAGCAGGTGTGGACAAACGTAGGGCAACCCACCTACTTTGGTTGCAGTATTCACAAAATTGAGCTCTTCATTCTACTCCAAGTGGACTTTACCTACAACAGCCAAATCTATCCCTCAAGTTCGCAAAGCTGAACTAACCGCTAACCACCACATCTGTCATTTGATGCCATAAGCATGGATCTTATTGATGAGACTTTTATAGAACGGATGAACTGTCAACGGCTCGATTAGTTGCCCCCAAACACAACCAGGAATATAATGAATGTGCAGCTTTTTTACTGTACAGAAAATGTGCAGTGGATATTGAGTATTTGGCATGCAGGCACAGACATTAGCTGGGTTCTAAAACTCAGAATTGCTGACCAGCATTGCAGGAGTCTGTCTCTTGGTGCTTGCTTTAGGCTGAAAAAAAATGAAAGCAAGCATATCATCAAGTGTTTTCTGACCGGTATACAATCGTATTTTCTTCTTCATCACCCTCATTGATCATCATAAAACAGCCTCAGGTTCCATGGCCTGTCATGCTGTTTTCTCATGAGGACTTCTGTTTTGCTTTTACCTCTGCCTCAGTTCCTGTGATGAGTATGGCAAAGTCTGTGATGTAACAAGCTCATGGACATTGTCACCGGATGCATGTAGGGTTGCTGTCCCAGTAGAGAGGGACACATGCACTAGTGCTGAGCTCTGTGACTAAGCAAGTATTGTCAACAGGTGGGTGCTCATCGGATGGTGTCCTGTGTATATGTTATTGCAGCAGGTGTTCCTGGACTCATTTTTAGTAATCCAGCTGCAGTGCAGTGAATTGTCTCATGATACTGGTTGCTGCGTGCGCACTTCAGATGTTAGGGCTCTGACAAGATGAGCCATGGTTTTGCATTGTATGGTGGGTACAGGAATGAATGTTTGAGAGTAATGTCACTGATCAGGGACTGCAGTAAGAAAAAAAAAAAAGTCACCAACCACAAAATCAACGCATTTCTGAAAGATCAAAGTGGCTTTGAAGAAGGAAATGCTAGTGGCAAGGTCCAGATCGGGTGTGCAGGCGTTGCTGAAGGTGCAGCGACTGGATGACAAGGTGGGCGACTACATGCTGGTGGAGGATGTGCAGAGCGGCTGGGAGAAGAAAGACCAGGAGAAGGCCAGCACGCAGCGCATCCTGGATGTGACGGAGAAGGTGCTGCAGGCGCAGAGAACAAGTGGAAGGGGGCCGGACGATTCATCCTGCGCAAGCTTAGTGATGTCAGTGGTTGCATGTGTGATGTTTGTTTTTTTCTCTGAGGTTGATCTGATTCTGTGAAGTGTTGATCCGTCTGTCGTCGTCTCGAGTTGGCATCCCCCCCCCCCCCTCTCTCTCTCTCTGTCTCACTCTCTCTTTCGCTGTCTCTGTCTGTCTGTCTCTTTCAGTCTCTCTATCTCTGTCTCTTTCTCTTTAATTGTAATGTAATGTAAAAGGATATTTATGGGGCGCTTTACCTCGTGAGAGCCCGAAGCGCATATTACAGAAAAACGTGATAAAATTATAATTCAAATTCAAAGTGCGCGCGCACACATGCACACACACACACACACACACACACACACACACACACACACACACACACACCACGAAAAAAAAGAATCACACAGACAGACAGACAGACGAGCGCATTCAACATCAGCAAACATGTGCACAGTGATAAGTGAATATCATTAATTAGTCCGAGAGAAAAGATGTGTCTTTATGGAGGTTTTAAAAGTCTCTAAAGAGTCCGTGTTACGCAGAGAAGAAGGGAGACTATTCCATAGAGCAGGTGCCTGGTAAGAGAAAGATCGTTGGCCTGAAGTTTTCAGGCGAGCAGAGGGAAGCCAAAGCAGACGAGAATCGGTGTATGAGCGTAAGTTGCGAGATGGAACATAGAGATGGAGGAGGTCAGAGAAGTAGGAAGGAGCCAGATTATTCAGTGATTTGAAAACCAGGAGGAGAACTTTAAAGTCAATGCGAGATTGAACTGGAAGCCAGTGTAAGGATGACAGAATTGGTGATATGTGATGTGCCTAGTCTCTTTTAATTACTGATGTCTTAGTTGCTAGCTTTCATTCTTGATAATATATACAATCTTAGGGCCATTATGATTGAAAATGGACGTTTTTTCTTTCAGCCTTTTGACCTGTTTGAGTGCAGAAAAGTCTGGACTAAAATCTGTCGCGCTCTAGCTCTCTCTCTCTCTCTCTCTCTCTCTCTCTCTCTCTCTCTCTCTGTGAACGCCTGTCTGTCAGTCTCACTCTGTCTCTTTTTCTTTATCTCCCAGGCCTGGTGGGGAAAAAACCCATTCATATCTTCTTATCTCATTACCCGGTTAAAATCTATTTCGTTTCTTCTCTCTCTCTCTCTCTCTCCTCCTCTCTCTCTCTCTCTCTCTCTCTCTCTCTCTCTCTCTCTCCACCTTTCTCCACCTTTCTCTGGCGGCAAGATAACCGCCCTTTCTAAACACAATTATATCATGTTTATTTTTAGCTGCAATGCAAAAGAAGCTCTTTCTAAACTATTCAGCTGGGTTTGTAAACCAATTATCGTTTCAGACATTAATACAACATCGTCTGCTAACAGAAGAATGAAAATTTCCAAAATATCATTGATAAACTTTGCTCCATGTCGTCCAGAATTGGTAACTTCTAATGTCAGTTCATTAATAAATAAGGAAAACAATATAGGACTGCACACATCACACCTTGCTTAACACCAGTCGTGCAGTTTATGCAATCGGTCAAAGACCCACCGCTTCTCACTCTAGCTTTGACCGAGTCATACATGCTCATGACACTTCGATATAATTTCCCTCTGATTCCATTTTTAAAACAAAATACGCCACAAAATACTTCTATTAACAGAATCAAAGGCTTTTTCGAAATCAATAAAAGCAACATATAATTTGCGATTCAAACAAAATTGTTTTTGCACAAATGCCATTAAAGTAAACATATGATCTATTGTAGAATAGTTCCGCTTAAATCCCAGCTTGAAATTCACCAGTGAGGTTCTTTTCTTCTACCCAGTCCTGCAACCTTCTGTTGATAACAGCGCTGTATAGTTTACTACAAATGTTACACAAAGAAATGCCTCTGTAATTGCTTGGGTTATCAACATCACCTTTCTTATATAAAGGGAGAACAATAGATTCAGTCCACAGTTCAGGAAACACACCTCTGTCAAACAGAGCATTGAAAAATTTTGTGATAAAATCTAACAACAAATCAGATTTACATGCATTTTTCAACATCTCACCAATGATTCCATCAGGGCCGCTAGCTTTACGGTTCTTTAATTTCTTTAAAGCCAGCAGAATCTCATCTCTTGAAATGGGACGATTTAATGTATCATCGCTGGTATTATTGTTATCATTGTCATCACTACCACCTTCATCGTCCACAATATTACAGATATCTACTTCTTTTTCAAACAATTTCTGAAAGTGCTGAAACCAGTTTTCTAAACTAATATTGTTAGATGGCTGTTTACTTTTATTGTGGATTCTCCGCATTGCATTCCAGAATTCCTTCTGGTTATTTACAGAAGATACCAGTTTTTTCTAACATAGCTCGATTAAACTGTTTACGTTTGGTTTTCAGAAGTTCTTTATAGGCACGTCTGGCATTACTATAAGAAACATGATCTGGTGGCAATAAAGTGCGACGATATCTATTTAACAAATTACGGGCCTTTCTCTTACCAGACTTACACTCCACATCATACCAATCATCATCATAACTATGTTTTACATTTACATTGCACTGTTTTTTTCATGCTCTCAGCTGCTTCTTTCAAGCAGCAGTTAAATATATACAGAGCTTCATTTATATCCACATCAATTACCCTGATCGCCATTTCAACTCTTTGTTGAATCTCAGGGGAGCAAACTATATCACTAAATACATTAGTATACGTCTCATTCCAAACATACTTTTCAATAAAAAGGTTAGAAACATTTCTTTTTTGTGTTATTTCATGCAGTCATTTGGAACACTGAGGTTCATCAACAAAAAGGCATATGGTCTGACTCGACTCGATCCTTTCTAGCACTTGTAATTTACAATCATTCGAAAAAACTCAAAAACATATCTCGTGACATTAAAAAATAATCAATTACACTATTACCTCTATCAGATATATGTGTAGCGACCATTCAGTTCGCCATGACACATACCATTCATGATACACAAATTCAAAGCAGTGCACATATTGATTAACATTTTACCATAAGTATTCAATACATTATCTTCAGAATTCTGTTTGTACACAAAGGAGTACTTACAAACTGATCATCAATAGGTAAACCATCATCTTCTAAATCATGTGAAAAGTTGAAGTTCGACTGTTCAAATCACCACTTAATAAAACATAAACATCATCAAGAGTAAGTAAACAATCACTCACAAATTCTTCAAGCATACATATTCCATTTTCAATGTCAGAATGTGTATAGTACGGTGAATCAATCGGTGGTATGTAAGCACATATGTAAAGGATATCTTTCTTTGCGCAAAACAGAGATTTGTCAATGACAAAAGCAATACAGTTATCAGATTTAATATCTAATAACTTGATGAACGAGCAAAGCTCGTGTTTAACAAGACATAACAGACCACCAGAACGCCTTCCACGAGCTGTAAGTTTAATGGCAGGTTTGCAAAACGATTTATAACCTACAAACACAGATGAATGAAAATCTTCCAGGAATGTTTCATCAAAACATATGAAGTCAAAAGAACAAACAAATGAGACAAATTCTTTATCATGCAATTTAGACAGTAAACCATGTAATGGAGTCGAAATGCCCGTAGTGAATGTTTATAAATATCTTGGTATTTATTTTTCTACACGCTTAAGCTTTACCTTTGCTTGTAAAGATCTTGCAAGTAGAGCTAAATATGCTTTATTGTGTATTTGAGGAAATTGGCACAGTTAGATAATGAATCTCTATCGTTGTTGTTGAAATTATTTGATATTCAAATTCAACCAATGTTACAATATGGTGCTGAGCTATGGGGCTTTGATTCTGCTGCTATGCATATTGAGAAAAATTCATTTGTACGCTCTGAAGAAATTTCTTGGTGTTTCAATGAGAACACCAAATGATTTGTATATGGTGAGACTAACCGATATCCTATCTGTTTAATATCTGTGATTAAATGTATTCGTTACTGGTTAAGGATAACACGAAATGGAACCACACAGATTACCTTATAAAGCCTATATGATGCTCTTTGAGTTAGATGCAAGGGGTAAGAAAAATGGGTCTCTCGAATGTAAGGCTAAAGTTGTATGAATATGGATTTGGTTTTGTATGGGAAAATCAGGGTGTTGCGATATAAATGCTTTTGTCTGTGTTTTTTCGGCAAACATTGATTGATTGTAGGTGGCAGAGGTGGCACTCTCATGTTGAAGACAGTAAATAGATTTGATATTTATAGAATGCTAAATCCTATGCATTGTATTCCGAGGTATTTGTCAATGGTATTGACAGACATTTGAAATATTTGATAACCAAGTTCAGATTTGGTATATCAGATATCTATGCACATTCACAGCGTTACAGACATTTAAACGATCGTGTGTCTGTTTGTCCATTATGTCAGGAATCTCAAGAAAATGAAGTTCATTTTGTTCTTTCATGCCCAGAACTAAGCGATCTTAGACAACAGTGTATTCCATCCAAATACTATATGCATCCTTCACTATTCAGATTAATTTTGTTAATGTCATCGACAAATGATAAAATAGTGAAGCAGCTTGCTGTGTATTTTTACAGAGGGTTTAAACGAAGAAATTCTGTAATACCTTAGTTTGTTTGTACCCCTGATTAGAAATGGATTATGCAAAGTTCTTTTATATGTATCCCCCTTCTAAGGGGCTATGGCCTTTACGAATAAACATCTGCATCTGCAAAAAAACATCTGCATCTGCATCTGCATCTGCATCTCTCTCTCTCTCTCTCTCTCTCTCTTTCCATTTTTGCAGGTTTACTCTATGCCTGTTTCTTGATCACTTAAAGTTCTTCATTCCTACAACTGAAAGTAATAATAATCCATAAACTGTACTATCATTTGCTACGGGCCACAGTTTTGCATTGTGCATTGAAGGGAAGTGATAACTTCTGAACGTGTGGTAGCAAGAATTCAAAAGAACAAGCTCATGTCAAGATCAACCAGATCTTCTTGTGTCTTCTTTACAGGATCCCACTAGCCGTGCATGGGTCACAACTATGTTGAAAGAACAGAAGGTAAAATGTCACTATCTGTAGTTATTTCTTCCGGGGTGCCTGTTCCCATTACATGAAATGAAAAGTGGAAGTACCAGCTTGTAAACATGTATGAATGGAAATCTGATTAGCACTCTCAGAATTTCATTCCTTTTCATTTAAAAAAAAGCAGAGACTGTAATTTAGTAAGCAAACTATCCTTTGATTGACATCTCTGGCGATATACATGTGGGTTTCTTCCCTGTACTCCCTGAAAAATGTTAAAGTGATAGCATTTTAGAACTCCTTCAAGAGAATGCTTAAGAGAGCAAATAGTTTCTTTATTGCTAAGGAGATTAAAACTGAAATTGTGCCTTTCATTGCATTTCAGTATATGTTTTTGAACAAGGTCTTGCCATGTTCGTTTATCTCATTTTGTTATAAAGTTAATCCAAAGACACATTTTGCTGGGAAAGACCATCTGCATACCAGAAATTTTCACGTTGTTAAATACTTGTTAAAGTTTTTTTTTGTTCCATTTGTTTATTTCCTGATTTAAAGAAAGGCTTTTAAACGCTTTTTTTTTTTTTTTTTTTTACAGATACACATAGCAACAAGACTGTGATTTTTATAACTTCCTTGTACAAGTAATTACCATTAGTTGAATCATGAGTTATGGTTTCATTGTATCAACCAATTGTTGCCACTTTTTTTTAATTTCTTGAACAGGGAAACAATAATGGTTTCTTATGAATGTCAGATGTTGGATACTTTTGTATGTTGCTCTTGCACATGGTTCTTTTCAGAGAAAGCTGGAGCTGGAGCAAGAGGCGGCAGGCTGGGAGACTCAGGAGAAGATGTTCCTGGTGTGTGTGTACAATGTGTCCCCGGATCAACCTTACACAGTCTTCAAGGCACCTTGTTCTAGTACTGCCCTGGATGTCATCACACAGGTAGGGGAGAGGGGCGGTTATAACTTTTTTTCTGATTTTTTGTAAGTGTTTGCTAAGATGATTTTGCTGTTCGACCTTGATGGGTCATACGTTTTACTTTCTAAATGTCCTGGAAGTAAAATCAGATTTTGTTAAGTTGTGTTCTCACAATGTCAGCATGCTTTCTGCTGTCAAATGTCAGTACAACACATTTTAAGGTTTCAAGTCCTCTACAACCGTGACATTGACTCTTTTTGTTCAGCTTGGCTGTTGGCAACATGAATTTATTTGAATTCTTTGTGTACATATTTTCAGCTCTTCCATTCTCATTTATTATGACTTCTCTTTGCATGTTATTTCTATTTCATTTTGAGGTATCTGCTTGAATGCGGTTGTAAATATGTTGATTAATCATGCAGCACTACATTTGAATGCTTTATGGGCGCTGAAACTCGGTCTGCTGAACTTTGTTCTTGAGGTACTCTCTGGTTGCCCCTCTTGCCTTGTCCTTAGCATAACACACAACACACTGTCTGTAAGGTATGCTCTCCATGAAGTGTTGGTGCTTGCAAGAGAGGATGGTTGACCTCCTCAGTGGCAGCAGCAGCACCATTCCCAGTCTCCTCATCCTGAACTGGAAGACAGGCCAAGTCATAGCACAATGAAGCATTTGGTGAAATCCTCCAGTGTCAGCAGCTTCCTTCCCAGGTCCTTTTGCAGCTTTTGTAAAAGCAGTGAGACTGAATCTTGGTATGAGTCAAAAAGTGGAAAGCCAGCTTCTTCCACCATTTGATGGTCTTCCGGTGCACCGGCATGTAGGAAACAATCTGATCACTGCAGTGGACTCCAGCCATGTTTCTGATGTAGTCGACAACAGCTGTTGGCTTCCTTTTGTCATCTGACCGTGACCTCACTCTAGTCATTTCAGGGGTGTGCTGGGTTGTTATTATATAGACATCTCTCTTGTCCTTCCACCTTATGACCATTACCTGATTTAGTCTCCTGTAGTCCATCTGGCTGCTGATGAAGGCTCCTGTCACCAGATCCTTTGGCATGCCCACCCGGTTAGCCTGCACAGTGCCCACACATCCACTGTTGACAGCAGTGAGACTGTGGGCCAAAGTGGGTGAACAATAATAATTGTCCACATAAAGGACATAGCCACAGTCTTGGAGGTGGTCCAGAAGCCTGAAGACAGCATCAGGCGGGTGGTTGCTCAGAAAAAAAAAAAAAAAAAAAACTCACATGCACGAGGTGCTCAATCAACAGTCTCACTTTGTGGAGCGGATCATGATCAGGATCATCATCGGGCAGGTATGCTGAGTTGTTGTTCAGGTGGAAGAATGACAAGACAGATCTGAACCTTTCCCCTCATCAGGTTGGCAGAAAAACTGGTCTTGATCACTGCGTTATTAGACCAGTAATCTGTAATCTTTGGCTTCTTTATTATCCTTATGTGAATGAGTATAGCAAGAAATTTCTTTATTTCCTCTTGTGTCATTGACTTCCAGGTGTTGAATCTGGACCAGGGAGAAAGCTGTGCTCTGTTATGTAGCTGCTGGATGGCATTTGCAGCATAACGGTTGGTTTCAGCTTCCATATGCTACAGTATATGCTTGTCAGTGAAAAGACTGAAAAAATCTATTGCTTTACAGTCTTCCCAAGACGGCAGTCTGAAAAAAAATCTATTGCTTTACAGTCTTCCCAAGACGGCAGTCTGAGAGGCCCTTGAAATCCGGGTGTCACACTGAAAGGTGCAGCAGGAATAAAATTCGCCAGATTTCTGCTCCAGTCATACATATAATCTGGGTCTTCTTCATCATCATAAAAAATCATGCTCATCTTCTTCCATCTCTTTTTTGACTATCACGCATTCTTCACGAAGTGGCGAGTCAGCTGCTGTTGGCACCGGTGGACTGTGTTGTTGATCATTGCCGGTTTGGTCTTCTTGCCCAGAGTCAGACTCCTCGTTGTCATGCTGATTCAGAATAAAATCGTCATCTGAGTCTGAAACCTCATCACCTGAGTCGTTGAACAATCCAACACCTTCTTCATCATCTGACCCGATGTCATGAAGCAAAATTCGGAAACAGAGGTGGTTAGTTACCATCAAGGACACAGACAGAGTACAGGACTAGACACTGATGTCATGAAGCAATTCGAGAGCTTGATCCACTCTCTCATGCACCACATGAACCTACTTCGCCTGGGCGCCGCCATTCTAAAAATTATGTGATCGCAGGAAGTGAGAGTAGTAGTCAGTTCAAACCCATATAAAACTACTACAGAATACACTAGGAACGGTCTAAGGAAAGGAACTGCATAAAAAAAAAAAACCCCAAAGCTGTCCCTGAACAGGGATTTATTGTCCTTTAATTAAAGATTTATGATTTAAAAATCATCAAAGTCAGTCGGAAGCATGTGTCCAACACGCCTTCAAGCGATGTGAAGAGTATCGGAAACCCGCTTCCGACAAGACTCGATTGAGTTCCTTTAAGAAAGGGAGCTTTGCTGGTACAATCCTGTGTAGTTTGAACAGTTAGTGTGTCTTTTTATGCTTATGAATAAAACCAGTTACGTAATTCAAACAGTTAGTGTGTCTTTTTATGCTTATGAATAAAACCCAGTTATGCTAAGAGTGATTTAGTGTTTGAGTTTGTCAAAACCTCATGAGCCCAAAAGTGTATTATCTTACTTAATATTTTGATAAGTTAATGCACTGTTACTTTGCAACAATATGCAACATTTTTGGCCTCTCTTTTTAAGTATTTTCTGGCATATTACATGTAAATGAAGTACGCTTTTCATTCATGCAGATCAGCCTAAACTGGCTATGGCAGGAGAGGCTGCCCAGGCTGTCAACTTTGAAGCATGAAAGGGTTTAAATTTTCAGTATAAAGCAGTGTATCATCAGGAGGCTTTCTTTATGTTTCTATGTATTTATTATGAAAACTGCAAGTCTTGATCGTGATTATTATTTATCAATCTCTCTTTTTTTTTTAAGTTATTAGAATAAAAAGAAAGAAAACAAAAAAAAAAAAATTTTGAAAAAGCTGGGAGAAACAAACAAATCCCTTATGCACATGTGTGCACACAAACACACACACACACACACACACACACACACACACACACACACACACGCTAAAAAGAAAGAAAATAGGAAAAATGATAAGGAAAAAAAAGGAAGGAAAAAAAAAGAAGAAGCACACACACACACACACACACACACACACACACACACACGGACACGGAATCATAGGAATAAGTGAAAAACCAAAGCACAAAAAAGAAAGTGAAAGAAATAAATTTAGATGACTGAGCCTGTTCAATATAACTTCCACTGTGTGCTGACAGGCAATGAAGAAGAGGCTCACCGGTCACGGTCAGGGGAAGACCCCAGGAGTTTTGTGCTCGTGGAAGAGCTGGACATGCAGGGCAGGGAAGGGGACCACACACCTGTGGGATCCTCTGTCGTCCAGCGCCATGGCAGCGACAAGGTGGAGATGAGAGTCCTGGCAGACGACGAGAATGTGCATGACTCGCAGTGCGAGTGGAGAAGCACTGGCCGCTTCGTCCTCATGCCCCGTGACAACATGATTCTCGAGGATGAGGTCAGGATCGTTTTCTCTTCCTGTGTGCCCTTTTATTTACTTACTTTCTAGTATTAGAGAAATTTGTTTTGCTTTGCTTTTGGTTGTATTGACTGCTCAGACGACAACCGCGAAGAGGTGCATTGGGGTTGAAAGCAATCCACTTGACCAGAAACGCACAATGCTACAATATCATTTCCAAACCTATTCTTTCCTAGAAAGAGAAAAAAGAACCAGGAAAATTGAGCACAGACAGACCTAGCACTTGATCTAGATAATTCAGTGATGTTGATTATTCCTTGAATTTTTCACCACAAATTAAAAGGAATTCGTCCTATCCGATGTGCATATAGTAAAGTACCAACTTTAAGGCTGTGTTGTGTGCTTCCTTTCAAATTTTGTTTTTTATTTTTGTTTTCTTAATTTCCATCTCTTTGTCGTGCCACTGCTGCGGTATTACTCTCTCACCGCTCATTCTCGTTCCCAAACCACAGCCAGACTCTGGTTTGTTTAGCCGCATCCTGCAAATTGCAGTCCACAGGAAGCAGTCAGTATCTTAAAATCCATCTGGACATCAACTGAGCCTCAGAGAAATAGACGCCTATCAACTAAACCCAACAGATACAGGCATCTGTTGTGATGATAATGACATTTTGAGAAGTGGTGCTAAAAGCAAAACTGAAAACTGGACTGTGCATTTTTTTTCCCTTTCTTTCTCCACATACCAAACTTTTGGGTGAGAGCCAGCAGGAGCACAAACAGCCCGTGTTAGTTTGCCATGTATAGGGTTTACGTGTCCTCCTCCCAGTATGCAATACTAAACTCACTCCCAGGGCACAGTGTAGCACAAGGATACTGTGCAAGTCTTGGAGCTTGACATCTAGTTATTTCATTCTGCTCTTCAGGAAGTAAAAGATCATACTGCCTCTCTCTTTGGAACTAATGATGCACCTTTTCATGCTCTTGCTTACGCATGAATTTGTTATCTAGATGCTCCGTAAACAAATCTCTGCAACAGCATTTGGACAGAACAGGCTCTTGTCAGCTTCTCATCAGTACTGAAATTCAAGACATAACAATATATGAGATAAAAGAAAAAAATCGCCATCAACAAAATGTTCTTCCTTTTCTTCTATTAATAACATTGTCTTTTTATCGTCCCCCCAGAAGTTGTACATATCAGTACCTACTAAGAAACAGACTTTCTGATTCAGGCAAAATATCAACACTTAGAATGCCAGCTAGTACTTTAGACTGACTGGTCCCTTTCACTTAACAATTTAACTTTTTTCTTTTCTGACATTTCAGTGCTAATTTTTTTTAACGGAATTGGGTTATGACAGTATACTGACCATAAAATGAAAATAATGTATGAATGTGTGTGATGCCACATAGCTAAATTTTGGTCAATATCTTTAGTGTTTGAATTTGTAAAGAAATGTGCAGTATCCGAGTACAGGAAATGTTTTTGATTGCTGAAATAGTAACAATGGAAAAATCCTGAAGGCATGGCATCAGATGTAGAGAGACATTCAATATCAAGGACGCAAAGTGATAAGAGCTAAGGTATTTTATTACCAATAGATAGAGAAGGGTAGCATAGGCTTGTAGGGAGACTTGTGAGTGGAGGTAAACAGACTGTATGAATAATTATGCAAGATTTTACAAGATTTCATGACATTTAATGAGACTTCAGCCAAGGGGGCTTTTGATGCCATGCATTCGCGAAGGATGGGTTCAGAATCCTGTGCATTACAGTGTATTCTTTATTATATAGTGCTTATTGCCTCCTCTTTGATCTCTTATTTCGTAAGATAAAAGGAAACATCCATTAACATAGGTGGTGTTGTATTCACAGGAGAAAAGCAAAAGTGTAGGTCTTCTGAAGAGTTCAATGCCTCGCAGCTCAGGATTTGCCAAGCGCTTTGGGTCCAAGCGGGTCTCCAAGCATCCACCACCCAGTGAAAAACTCATGATATTTCAGCCAACACCAGGTATGTCGATGTGGGGATTTCTTTCCCGTCAGCACTTTTGACTTGATATTTCATTTTGAGTATGTGAAAAGGTGTATTAGGAGATGGTGTTAGAAACAGGCAAACATGTTTGAAATGTTGTACATGCATACATGCCTTTATGCTTCTATCACACACACACACACACGCACACACGCACGCACACACACACACACACACACACACACATGTAAATCTGATTTAAGACCGGCCCAAAGTGCACGCACACACACACACACACACACACACACACACACACACACACACACACACTCACTCACATATACACTCTCTCACATACACCACACGGTCACACATATGCATCTCACACACACACACACACAGTCACACATATGCACACACACACACACACACACACACACACACACACACACACACACACACACACACACAGCACACACACACACTAGCACACAGACACACACACACACACACAACACACACAACACACACACATACTCTCTCACACACAAACACACACACACACGCACACGCACACACGCACAAGGGCTATTTCAAACACTACATGTCTAAACGGCAAGTTTCGTCGACAATCTCCCTGTCACTGCCTGTTGCAGACACAGTGCGACGCTCCATCAGTTTTTCCATCGCAGGTGAACAACACAGCCATCGTGCAGGCCACGCTGGCGCCACCTGTCCAGCAGCTATCGGCACCCCCCGAACGCCAGAGCACCTTCAAGCTCAAGCCTTTCTCCAAGCTTAGCTTTAAACGGGCCAAGTGAGTTCCATGTTGCCCCTGGCTCTGTCATTTCCCGTCAAAGGAAGTTGGGCAGCTGTGCTGCGAGTCCTGATGCAATGAATCACGGAGACTGTGATATGGAAACAGCGTACCCATCACAACAAAAGGCACAGGAAGAAGCCACAAAAGCTCTGCTGCCATGGCTTTCATTCCAGGGTTTTCTGACACAGGAAGATCTTCAACTGAGAGAGCTGGATTTGTGTGTGGGCTGGGGATAAGGAGCGCAGTATTTGGGAGCAAGGAGTAAGACCTGTGAAAAAAGAAGAGGCGGCACAAAGTGTTTCGTTGAGAGTTTGTTTGCAGGAGCTACAGCTACTGGAGGGAGGAGCTTACACGTTTGTGGCTACTAGAAGGAGGAACCTACAAGTTAAGTGCATGTTATTCAGTTATGTGGTAGATTGTTTGTACACGTTGTGATAGGCCCTTTCGGGGCTTTCGGACTGTGATACGGAAAGTGCTCTCCAGCTTGGCTCTACAGGAAGATGTTTCCTCTGATATTCTGTTAACACGGTGAATTCTCTGTGAATGCGTCTTACATATCCACAGTGATGAGTGCTGATGGTTTGAATAGCCTTATTCATCCATGAGTCAAGAAGATGGCATTCTGTGTACAGTATCAGGCCTTTTCTTGATCAACTATAGTGCACTCAACATCAGAGTTATACAAAGGTCTGTTCAAGACATGATTTATAGCGCACAACTGTGATCTGTGCGATAGTACTTTATGCATTTGATACATTCTGTTTGAAATCTGGGCACTGAAGACAGCATGTCATAGACATGAAAAACTCCTCTACTCAAGACCGTGCAATATTGCTGCATGAAAAGCGATGCTGAGTTTGTGTTTACGATGAATCCAAAATACCTTTGTCATGTGTGAAGCCCAAATGGCACAACTTTGGGCAAATTCTTTTGACAAGTCTAACGCTTTCTTCTGCATGTTTAGAAGTGATGTGCATGCATCTGAAGCTGAGACAGGTCAGCTGCCGGACAGAGCCCAAACCCCAGTGTGCAAAGTCTGAGATTACAGGTACCATGGCTAAATTATGACGCTGAAAGCAAGCAGGTTTGATCAAGGTGTTGTAGGAAAGTGGAGTAAGATGGTGGATATGTGAAGTTGTGGCACGACGTCAATGCCATGGTGCCCCACATTTTGATGGCAGCACCACCAGCCAAAACAGTGGAAGACGGTTGGAATGGCAACTAATTACATGCACAGAAAATACAATACAGGGCATTGACATACCACCATTCACACACGCATGCATACACAATTGTGCGGGCACAGAAACATTTATGCACACACACACACACACACACTTCTCTTTTTCTTTCTGTCTAACCCCAGTTATAATATTGAAAATTACCCCTCCACGTAAAAAAGCTGTTTAGTGAAATTTGCCTTGTATATAGATCTGTTCTTATTGTATTGTTTACTTACTGTGTCAACAAAAATTGGATTGGATTTGTTTTTTTGACAAGCTTCTCCTGTGTATTCCTTTCGGGACCAAGTCTGCAATAATGACAAGGAAAGAAAGTGTAGTACAGTGGCACAAGTTGAGAGTGAAAGTGGTAACTGGAAAAAAAAAAAATCAAATGTGCTTCAAAATGACATTACCTTGTCACTGTCCTTACACTGAGCTGCCGTTGATCATCCTTTGTACATTGACTTGATGTAAACCTTGTGTTTCATCTGCTCTGTGGTTGGTTTGTACAACAAACATGGCACTGTAATCTATGTGTATCTGAAATGGTACCGAGAGAAACACATCAGGAGAGGAGACAAAGAGAAGAGGATAGGAAACAGGGCAGTTTCCATTCATACAAGGCAGATATTTTTTTCTGTCTGGAAACTGGGGGGAGACTGACAGGGCTAATGTGGTTCGGTCGCTACTGACAGTACTGTGAAGTTAATCGGCTTTGAAAGGGAACTAACCTGGAAAGAATGTGTGGTTGCTTTCCGGACTTTTAATTCACCAGGCTCTAAGAAGGAACCCTCAGTGGCTGTTCAGATCAAACATTTGGGCCTGTATAGGTTTCCAGCACCAAGGAGAGTGCTTTCTGTTTCCTAGGAGTATTCCTGCTATTATTGCTCAGTTTGCTTTTTTTCTTCAATTTGCAATTTACAGAGTGTCTGTGTCTGGTTTGAATGCACACACATTTGACTTTGGGGCGTTTGCCCGTACGCATGTAGGCGTTGGCCATGAACACTGTTTATGAAGAACAGAGGGTACTATGATTGCTCATGTCCACCCCACTTTCTCACCCTCTCTCTTTCTGTCTCTCTCTCAGACTCATACACGTATGTATACATATTGAATTCAAAAACGCTCATGGAAGATGTAATAATTTGTAATATTCCCCTTCTTCCAGTCTCATGCCTGCATACACACATGCACATACTCACATGTACACAAAGAAACATACATGTATAAGTATGTTTTTTCAGACTTAGCATGCACTAAACACGTGCTTGTGGTACAAACCCACATGGACACAAACATTGTACCACACAAAGATGTCTACTTTTTAAGTTTTGTCATTATTTGGTTTTAAAAGTGTTGGCAGTTTGTTCCCTGATGACTCTAATTGCATCAGTTTACACGGGTAATGGAAAGAACACAATGGGATGGAGTTCCCTAAACTTCAAGGTGATAAGTGTAACAATCTGCTGATGCTACCTTGCTGGAGGATCACCCATTTACTTACCTCTGAACACTTTGGTGTGTGTGTTTTGTAACAGTCTCCAGCTACGATCAAACCAGCCAGTGTCAATGGGTCATTGCAGTGTGTGTTTTTAGTCCAGTATGGTATGGTGTTAATGACGTACATGTACTTATGCATGTAACACCCAGATCACAGCCAAATTCCCCACGGAGTGTTCCTTCCAACAAGTACTGTCTTGACAATGATTGGGGATCAGTAACTTCGAAAACGACAAGAAGCAAACAATGTTTAGGTGTTCGCCAAGGATTATTCAAGATGGATGCCCTCCCCTCTGTGTCTGTGTAAGTGGTCTGTGTTTGAGTGCTTCTCTTCTTATTGGACACCCTCTTTCCTGTGGCTGTGTGATTGATTAGTGTTTGTGTGCGAGTCTTCTATTTGGTGGAAGCCCTCCCTTCTGTGCGAGTGGTGCGCATTCATGTGTTTCTCTTCTTCTCTGTGTATGTGCGAGAGAGAGAGAGAGAGAGAGGGGGGGGGGGGGGGGGGGGGATGACTGGTAGAGACTCTTTCAGCATGAACTTGTATCACCACTTAGGTATTTTGTTCAAGTAATTGCCTCTTTGCTGTTTCTCACTTTGACCCCCACCTTTCATATTTTCTACCAGTGGAACTGTGGGTGGGTGGGTGGGTGCTTTTTGTCTGGCCCATTTACCCTGTCTTTGTTCTGCAAAGGTTATCCCCTTTTTCATCTCTTGTTACGATGAGGTGACTGACCCAGACTGCAGCATTACTGAAAACAAACCACAATACATATATACAAAAATGCAAGATGTAAGTAAAAAACTACACTCACACACACACATACATACATATATATATATATAGATAGATAGATAGATAGATAAGGGACCTATATAGATAGATAGATAGATAACACCAGTTTCTTTCATTTTTCATCATCGTTGCAACCTTGTGACAAGGTAATGAGATTGTAAACACTGTCCGGAGCAGGTGTTTTATCCGTTCTGCTGATTCAGTGTTTTTGTAATCTTTTGTTTTTGTTTGCTTGTTTGTTTTTTCTTAATTTTGTTGTTGTTGAATTTATATGTTTTGTATTTCTTTTTGAACTAGAGATGAACAAAAATTTAAGGAGTGGCTGGGTGCAGTCAGCACAGCCCGTCTCAAGGATTTCAACAGGTTTTTGTAGTTTTTATTGTTAGTCCTGCTGACCATACAGAGCCTTTTCACAGTTGTCATACAGGTAAGAAAAAGAATCGTATCCTGAAAAAGAAACGGACAACAAATGCTAATTGTGATATGGAGCCACACTTTGACATTCTCATGGCAGATAAACTAGGCTGCGCTGAGAACACCCAGACAATGCCCTGGATTTCTCACACCCAGGCCTTAAGAAGTCATTGAAAATCAGTGCAAAACATTTAACCGCCACAGAAGATAACTTTTTAAAAGCCATGCTGGCAAATAAACACTAATGCCCACTCTGAACCTTGTGAACGCTTTTCTCCGGCTAGTTGCCATATTGATTTTTTTTTAAAAGCAGGAATGTCATGATTTGTTCTTAGAACTAAAAAATCCTGAAAGAGTATCCAGAATAAGGACAGGAGAATGGCCCGCAAAGGCAAGAAAAGAGTAGACCACAGGAAAGAAAGACAAGACAAAAATTAAAGAAAAGAAAGTCAAAGAGAGTGAGGAAGGAGAAGGTATTGGGGTGCATGGAATCTTCCAGAAGATGGGGGAGTTACTTGCACTGAAAGAGCCCCTGGCATCTCCATGTCGGCAATGTGTATGCTTTGTTTATTTATGTCATAGTTCTTCTATTGTTCCTTCAGGGCAGGATTCTTTGTGTTGTCTGTTACAGCCCTGAATGAATGGGCTCTGTCTGGTCGCAAATGAAGTTGAAATTTAGTGTATTTATGGAAAATGTGTTTCAACAAAAGTATGTGATAGGCTGCTATTTTTTTCTTTTACTGTTACTGAAAAATTGCAGTTTGTCACAACTAAAAAAGTTCTCTTTGAATACGTGCAGGTTATACACAAAATGTACAAAAGCATATAGCTGTATGGATAGAAATGGGGGCATATGTTTTTTAATGTTGATTTTTAATACATGTCAACAGATAGGGTATGATGTAGTTAACAATTCCAAAGTTTTTAATGCTGGTGACAATGGAAGAGACATCTTAAAACATGTCTTTGCATTATCAACATTGAGTGGGGTGAGGTAAAAAGAATGTCTCCATGAATGAAAACAAAAACCTAACAGGTACTATGTTTGATTCAGCACCATTTAAAAAAAAAAAACATGCAGTAATTTTTTTTTTTTAATTGAAAATATAATTTTGTTTTTATACCCATCTTTAATTGTTATGCGCGCACACACACACACACACACACACTGTACAAAGCAAGCACACATGTATATAAGGGTGTCATGCATATGCATGCACATGCAAGCACATGTGAAGTTTAAGCATGGGTGTGTTCTCTTGAATATGTGAACATGAGCATGCTTGTCAGCTTGTTTTGAAGTTGAACGTGTGCTTACAACCATACACATGCTCACACTTGTTCAAACACTCTCACAAGAGCCTATACAGGAACCACCTGGTATTGCCCAAAGGGCAATGATGTTAAACAGAAGAGCAAACACATACCTGACCATTAATTCATAAGATCTCTCAGGTATGACAAGCTGCAAACGGAGCTACAACAGGAAACTGAATTCAGGTCATGGAATGCGCAGTTGACATTATAGAGAATCAATCACACAGAATTGATATTAATGTTATGTATATAACAGCCTAGTATTAATATGTGCAGCATATGATGCAAATCAGCAACGGTCTAGATTCTGTTAAGAGATCTATGTGTGTTGTGTTTGTGTATTGTGCGTGTGGGTTCCTAATTTGCTGGATTTTTTTTTGTTGAAGGTTTGAGTTAACTGGCTGAACGCAGACTCAGGGCAAGGAACTAGTCATAAAAAGTTCAAGCTAACACAGTAATAGGATGTTAATCTGATTGCCAATGGGACTGTGTGCTTTTTGTTGAAGTATTTCTGTTGTGCAAACACTTTTCTCACCCTTGGTCCTTTTCCTCTTTAAGTATTGTTTTCACAACATGAGGAGGCATAAAGGGGGTGGGGAAGGAATTGTGATTGAAATACGCTTAATTAGGACAGTCTCTTTACATTTACTGTTGTTTAGTTACAACTATTTCTTCAATTGTCTTATTAGTATTACTAATTGGGTGTTTATACCTCCAGACTCTATGAGCAACATTACCTTACCCTTACCTTAATTGGTTGAGGGGGATTCCATTTGAGGAAATCATGCATGCAGGAGAAACAATAATCTGGATCAGAAATGTGAACCATGAATACCCCCATTTATCTGAATCTGTAGATTCATTTGATGCAGATAACCACACACACACACACATGTCATGCACGCACGCACGCACGCACACACACACACACACACACACACAATGAGAGGTCCAAACCACTAGACTATAACGGCCTTTATCTTTAGATCTTATCTCTACTCAATTACATTTGTTTTGATTAAATGGAAGAGGGAGAGGGGGGGGGGGGGGGGATGTCATATTCTGTCATTAACATATCAATACACTCAATCACTTACATACTTCATTCACCCACATTTAAAACTGTCTGAATCACTGCAGTGGAAGGGCATTAAACCAACGACCACACACACAAACAGATATACAGAGGTGATGTTCAGATACATGGAGGGACAAAATGTGGACCCACAATTTGCATTGTTAAATGTGTATACAAGATTATTAACATGTTTGAACGATAACGCAGGATATAATAGAGTAGGTGTTTTCCCATGAGACAATCACCAAGCATGTCAGTTAAGATGAGGAAATGTAATATTGGAGAGGAATGCTTGAATAACCAGCAGTGACACAATTTTCAGATCCGATTCGATCACTGCAAGGGCTACAGTATTGAGTGGATGTATCTAGCTAACTGATCCGTGATATTATTAGAATTTCAGTTATCATACATACCTTACATGTGGTGTGTGGGAAATCGATACTGAATTTTGAGTTTAGATTTTTCTCACTAACCTACCATTGCGGTATTAGAGGGGAGGGGGAGGAGGGGTGGGGATGGAATGGGAAGGGGGCAGTGATGTCAACAATGAAAAGGTTGACATGTCCTGTGATTACAGGACAGAAAACGTAGGTGCAAGATCCGGCGCCAGTCAGGGGAAGTCACTGGCTAGTGAGATGTGTGCTTTGGAAAAAGATTTAGCGCTTTTTTTCATTTTCAGTGAGAAAATTGCATGCCCATTTTTGTGCTTGGGAAGGGAGAGGGGTGGGGGGTTAATGCATGGAAGACAAAATGGAACAAAAAAAAAAAAAAAAGAAAAAACGAAACCATCATAGTTTGTGAAATCATAGTGGGAAAATAGACACCAATACAACAGAAAATTAGATGACTAATCACTCTATATGGGACTTCGGGGGTGTGCGTCTTCATGTGTGTGTGTGGTGAGCATTTTCCAAACCTATGAAAGTGAGTTTACGAACAAGTCAGAACCTTGGAAAGTAGCTTCTACTTTTAAACACTTTGGTCATTTTGTTTCATTTGTTTTTTTTTTTTTTTTTTTTTTTTTTTTTTATGTAGATTCAAGCATATCTAAATCGTCAGAAATTCACTAGGGGCCAATTTCTATTTCTACCCCTCTGCAACCGCCTCCCACCTCCATGTGTTGAATATCTCAAATTGTTAGGGAACAAAAAGATTTCTTTATGCATGCAGTGCGTAACATTTGTAAGTTTACAGTTGTACGCTTCACGTTTCAAACAGAAACATTAGATAACAAAGTGTGTGTGTGTGTGTGTGTGCATGTATGTACGCGCGTGTGTACAATCGTTGTCAAGTAATGTGTGTTTTTTTGCGACATTGTCTTCCCACCAGCATGGACAGAGCCAGAAAGATGGAGGGAGAGCACGACAGGCAGACCACTGGGAGGAATGGGGGGGGGGGGGGGGGGGGGGGGGGGGTGGAGGGGGGGACATGGAGAGACCACAGTGACAGTGCAATAATGATTTTCCTTTTCCTTCTTCCCTATCTTTGTTCAAGTACAGGTGGATTTTTTTTTTTCCCCTTTTGGTTTCCTTTTCTTTTTTTTGTTCCAGGATATGTTATCTTGGACTACTAGTCAGCTACCTTTATGCCAGGAGAATTTAGTCTGTGTTATACCACAGCATTATTGCCAATACAACTCAAGGAGCGCAAGAGGGGGATGCCAATTCACTGCTCATTTAGATTTGCTCCAGAGTCATTTGCTTAACAGATACTATAAATCCTTATTGGTCACTATCGCGTGATATGACAAGGTGTGTGTGTGTGTGTACGGGTTTTTTTTTTTTTTTTTTTTTTAACAATGTTTAGAGATAGGTTTCATTTTGTACAATGTCACAGCTTTATTAGAGCAAAGGGAAAATCCATCTTTCTGGCCCTCTTTGCATAAAACGGACACTGTAGTAATAATTTGTTCATGTACGTGTCCAAGTATGCCTATGCTGTGCACGTGTAGTTTGCGTGTATGCATCCGAGTGGATTTACAAGTTCTGTTCACACAAATGCAACTTCTTGTAATGGTTTCAAGTATTGTGTTGTTAGATGATCCTCTCAAACACGGAGAATATTATAGTTTAATGAAAGTCTTATAGTACAAAGAGATGAATAATCACACGAGGAATTTAAATAGTTTTTAATTTTTAACTTGTCTCTTAAAGCAGCAACTGAATAAAATCTCCATGTCACTAAACTTCATACTTACAGAAGTATTAACATTTCCTTTCTCAAAGTTGCAGTTTGGATAATGTCTGATTAATTATGCTTGATTTGTACAAAATTCTGTGTACATTTCGGTCTCTGGCAGAACTGTTTGCAAATCCCTGTTGTACATATTTCATGCACACGTTACCAGTCGCCGTGATTAAGTGGTCGTTTATAACCATTTCCAGACATTATATTTATGTTTGAATGTGTGAATTGTATATTCTTCAGTGCTTGGCTTCAATTGTTTTCAGGAAATACTTAAGGGCTGATATATGATGATAATGTCTTGTGCACTTCCTTTTAGAGACAAAAAAATAGTGCATTCAGTGTCAGGCGAGACAAGGTTAATTATAAGTGTGCATGTGTACGAGAGGGAGAGAAAGATTTGACTAAATATTTATTACCTTTTTCTTTTACTATGATTGGATCACAGCATTGGAATTTAAAGCATGTAAAAGATTTGAAAGCAGTCCAGATCACTTCAGTCCCTACACAGATAATGAGAATATACCAGACATTAATTCATTTGAGGATGTTTTAGTTTTGAACCTATGTGCGCGTGTGTGCCCAAGCGTGTGTATGAACATGCAAGAGCTCACGCACACCCGTGTGTGCGTTCAACTGAAATATGTATGGATAGCTGATCCCCGTTAATGGGAGAGTTGAGAAAGCAATGATTAAGCAATTTATTGGTAGCATTGGATACATTTTAACTGTAGTGTGAATGTGTGCATCTGATTTTCAATTGGCTCCATTTGAGGGCAACAACAACTAGACATGAAAGATGATTATGCCCAACACACTTCTTGATGTTTTTCTTACAATATACTGAACCTCATTGGTAGAGGACCTTGTTAGTAGAGGATGATGAATGCAAAAATAAGGTTATGGGGCATTCCAAATTACTCCAGTCAACATGGATAAAAAAAACCCACTATATATATATATATATAAAACTGCAGACACAGGCAAATGACCAACTGATATATATATATATATATATATATCAGTTGGTCATTTGCCTGCGTCTGCAGTTTGGGGCATGCACATTTTAGTAGTAGTTTTTCATGATCTTAAGAGTTTTACAAAATGAAAGGGAGAGGGATTTAGCTGTGTAATTTGCCTTTTTGTTGTTAAATGTGTTTGATTCCGAAACAATTTTGTGGATGGTGTGTACATATAGTACTTAACCTGCTTTTCAATACTCTTATGTATCCATTTATTTGCAGATCATAAAGTATTTGGGCGTTACTCGAATTTGTGAATACAAAGACCATCTTTCTAAGAAGTTCCCCGATATGTTTTTTCTCACACCCATGCAACATCAATGTGTTTCTAACACATTCAAACACTCATGTTAGAAACGTCGAGTTCTGTTACTTGCTGCAAACCATCAGTCCCTTCGTTAAATTGCTCTGTACAGCTGCCAGTTTTTTTCTTTATTTACCTTTACACCATAAGTTCATATAAATGTTGTCATTCATAGTAAGGCCAGAACATTCAACTACAGTGTCTGTGGTGAGAATGCTACCAGCAAACTGCTGCTTAGATGAACTTTCAACACCAACTGTTGCCCTCCAGCCCCTGTCCTTTCGTCCAAAGCCCCCAGCTTGTAGATCGTTTCCTACATATGACACTCTTAATGTGAATTCCCCCTTCCTTTCTTTTACACAGACAGTGGAATGTAATGAGGAGCTACTGAGGACATTAATGTTACTAGTGTTTAGTGTCCCAAGAGATAAGTGTGAAGGTGTCTGCATGGATGCACCAAAGTGCAGCGATGTTGCCGACTGAAAGAGACTCGTTTCTTTTACATCAGTTATCACTCTGGAAAGCATGTCAAAGTTATGTGCTTGACGGTCATAATTTTCATCATATACCAGACCTTATGTTGTCAGTCAAGTGGATTTCTAATCCTCATGCAATGTTACCTAGGCCCTTTGTAAGATGTCCTGAGAAGATACATGACGTTTCCTGCGCATGCATAACACTGACTGTTGTGTTCTTGGAGTTTTGTTGACACGTGTACCTGCCTCACCCGGTCTGTTCCAACCATCCTGAAAGTGAATCATGAAGTGGTCAGTGGTTTCGTGCATTTCATTTATTGATATTCCCTTCTGCACCATCATGTTTTTTTTTTTTTTTTTTTTTTTTTTTTTTTTTTTGTTGGCCAAGATTTACATGTGATAACTGTTGTGAGTGTGATCCTCATTGTTGCTGTTGTCATGTACTTAACGGAAAAGATGGTTGTATCTGATCTGTGTCAATTTGTATTTTGAAAACAACAATTGACATATCAAAGTTTGATAAATGACAATTTCCATTTCTGGGTCTCAGTTTTCTGATGACATGAATCTGTGTGTGTGTGTGTGCGAGACTTGGTGTGTGTGCGTGCGTGTTAGACTTGGTGTGTTAGACTTCATAGGTTTATGTGGGTATCATCTACTTCACAAGCGTCCGTTTCACGTTTCAATGTTAAATCAGTTTCTACATAAGTGTTTGTTTTTTTTTTAATTCAGAAAAAAGACAGATCCTTTACAATCTGAACAGATTTACGCAGGATTCTTTATTTACCTACTGGTGTTTTCAACAAGAATATAATGAACTACAGGTAAATGTAACAGGTGCATTAACTGGTAAATCGGTCCACTGCCAAAGTCACATCCATAAAATCCACAAAGAAGAGAGCCCCTGGGTCGGATCTTTTGTAGCTCAGATGACCCTTTCAGGTCAGATCCCTGCAAAGTGCAGTCCTCAAATGAACACCACCAACACCAGGGCCTTGCCACACAACATCCTGTTCACGTCTGTCTAAATGTGATGGAAGCAAGCAACGGAACTGACACCACTACTTTACATAACAATACATTCTCCTGACCATTCTGCTCAGTTTTTCATCAGAGGAATAAAAAGAAAGAAAAGTTTACTAAATTGGAATTAGTGGATATGATCATGTTGTGTACATTAAAAGCATATGCTTGAATCACTCCCATTTCGGCCTCCCTCCCCTCTCCAAGAAAAAAAAAAAAATTAATGAAAAATGAAGGGGGGGAAAAGCCCCCCGCCCCCCCCCCCACCCCAAATCATTTACACCCTTTCAATGCTGAAATATCAGCCCTGAGCAAGAAAGCCCTAACGTATAAAATCTGAGGAGATTAAACATTTGATATCCCCGTGTGTGTGCTGGGAAACAAACAGGCGAAAGAATCTTAAAAAGAACAGAAAACAAGTAGAGAAAAAATCCACAAAAACAGGCAGAAAAGCAGGCAGAATGAGAAAATTTCCAACTTAAAAAAGTATATGAATAAAGAACCATTTGACAGGAATTTTCTGCCATAAATTTTCCATAAATGTTCCAAACTGTTGTCCTGATTGTATGATTAGAATTGGGGGGGAAAAAAAAAAAAAAAAAAAAAAAAAAAAAAAAAAAAAAAACCTGATTGTGGACTCGAAAGTGATATAAAATGGAGAATTTCCAGAATTTTGAAAAAAGGCATCAACAGAGATAGAAATCAATAAATCTGGAGGCACTCGGTTTTGTAAATAAAAAAAGGCAGAAACAATGAGACAATTCAGGAAATTTCCACCTCAAAGTTTTCAGAATTTAAAGAAAAGGGGCAAAATCAGAGAATAAAGACATCGGGGAGCAATTCCAACTCTAGAATTTCCAGAGAGATATATCTGAGTTTCAAACAATTTCTTAAATTAAAAACAAAAAATCACAAAAAGCAGAAGTAATGAGTGATAAATAAGCAAAAAATCTGCAGCTAAAAATTTTCAGATGAAAAAACAGAGAGAGAAAGACAGCAAGACATAATGAATGATAGAAATCAAGTGTATTTCCAGCACACAAGGAATACAGAACGGCAGAAAAAACACATACATACACAAATCAAAAAGAAAGAAAGAAAAAAATATTTCAAATATAGAATTTCTTTGGGGACAACAAAAAAAAAGGAAAGAAAGAAGAAAAACAGGAAATCTGCAGCACAGTTTCAGAACAGAAAGGGTAGAAGTAAACTTGTAGAAACCAGGAAATTTCCAGCACACAATGGAGGCAATGCCCATTTCACTTGCATGTGTGACAAATACACACCATATAAGGAGAAAAAAGCAAAGGGTGTTTGAGACTCACGAGGAAAGGATGGAAATTTGTCCATTCAATTCTAAACACACACACACTTTATGCATGCTAAATCCACCATGAAATGCACTACAACACACACACCTTGTAGAATTTAAAACAAAACTGTACTGCCACCTGCATACACACACCACACTGTATGCAGAGGATTCAGAACACAACGTATCACCTGTCCCATCCAGTTGGTGGTGGGCATATACAGTTTCCCCACTTTCCCTCTTTACTTTTCAATCATCATTGCTTTACCCACCACACTTTTCCCCCCTCCCTTTATCCTCTCCTCTTTCCCCAAACCCTTTGCTGGTGTTGCAGCATGAGAAATTGTACTGATAAAGCAGCTGCCATTCTAGTAACCATTTTCTCTCATGCCCTTTCTCTGCTATTGTGCATCACACACTTGCCAAAGCCTCAAACCTGCACTCTTCTTACCTGGGTACCAAGTTCACACTTATCTTGTTCATTCGGACACCCCTGGTGGTACCTGTTCACCTTTTCTCGACAAGTTGCCAACATAAATGTGCACCATCAAAAAATTCGATGTCATATACCAGTAACATTTTATGCAACATGCATGAGATGTTTGTTGTATTTGATGCATGCATTTTGGATTTTCCCACCTTTAGTGCTTATTTTGCATTGTTCTGACAGCAATGTAAAAATCTATGCCCCTTTAATTTTAGTAAAGATCTATGATTGCCATCATTACTATCATTTTATTTGCTGCTTTAATGCAGCTTTGCTTGCTTGATTTACCATAACTGAGAATTGTACAATATTTTAATTCGTCATATTTGGCATAAGCTATCTATATGGACTATCTTTGTTCTACATTTAGTGCTATATTTATTTATACCTGATCCTCTGGTGAAATTACAATAGGTCTGATATTACTAGTAAGTAATTTCATATTTGTTCCAACATGTGTATACAGTATCATATGCATTTCTCAGTGAAGAAGGCAAAAATTGTAAGTGATAAATATAAATACTGCTTTAAATAGTGTGATCACAAAAAATACAGCCGTTAACGGTTAGTAGTATCTTCATGCAGGTTATGGCTTGACAGGTTTATCATTCTACCACGTTTTTCAGGTCAGGTTAGCGTTTGTCATTGCTGAAGAAATGCCTATGGCCATAAAGTCTGCCACTAGTACACACACTAATACACAAGACACGCCACCCCCCTCATACACACATACACCTAAATGCACACAAAATACGTCATATGTGCATACACTCACTGACACATCATGTAGACTTTAAATCAGAGCTATACTGCCACCTACCTATACGCATCACATGTGTACTGGACACACACATGCTATTCAGAATACAGCTGCACTGCCACCTGTGCATAGAGCCATTTCAGTATCATTCCCTGGGAAGATGGTAGGCACATTTTATCCTGCCCTCCCCCTCCTTCCCACTTGTGAGTTTTAATCATTACAGCCCAGAGGACACCCTTTTCCCACCCACTTCCTCCCCCTTCCATCCTCTTGTCCCCAACTTCCCTAGTGCGTGGCAAGAAAAAAAAAAAAAACAGTTGCTGTTTGTGGTGTTAAAACAGCTGCACTTTAGTCACCATTTTCTCTCTTCGCTTTCTCTGCTGAAATGCATCAAACACTTGCCAAGGCTTCATACCTGCACTCTCCTTACCTAGGTAAAGTTCCCACCAACTTTTTCTTCAGTTAAGACAATCTGGAATCCGTACACTTTTTTCCTGACAGGCCACCAAAGTGTTTCAAATGTGTCTCATCAAAAACTTTACTGTTGCGTATCAGCAAGACTTTACACACCATGCATTACGTGTTTATCGTGTCTGATGCAAGCATGTTGGATATCCCCACAATGAGCGCTTACTTTCTGTTTTATTCGCTGCCTTAATGCAGCTTTGCTTGCTTACTTACCATGTATGATCAGCTTGTATAATGTCCTAATTCGCTTTATGGCATATCTTTTTTGGTCTATTTTAGTTCTATACTCAGTAACTCTTATTTCATCTTCACCTCTCATTTCATCTGAACCTCTTGTGAAATAAACATAGGTATGATAGTGCTTTTATGTAATTTAACTTTTGTAACAGTATAGCATACAATGTCATATATCTTCTGTCAGTTGATAAAGCAGCAGTAAGTGATCTCAATTTAAAAGAACATGTCGATTTTCTTTTTCATATTCAAAATATTGCTGATAATGTTTGCTTTTTTTTTTATAATACGACCATTATTAGTTGGTGGCATCTACACACAGGTGATAACTTAAAAGGACCTAAAACATCATTCTGCCAGGTTTGATCTAGCTAATAACGCTTGTAACTGCTGAGAACATGCCAATGGTGGAGTCTATCATGGACACCCACACACACAAAGACATACACATATAACACACACATGTGCATGTGCGCATGCACACATACACACACACACACACGCACACACACACAGTGGCGTGACAACATAGACTCACTTTGTTTACACATGCAAGTTTTAAAAAAGGACAGAAACAAAACAATAAAGCTAAACAGCCAAAGATTAAAAATAAAATTTCCAGCAGTAAACTTTTGAAAAAACTCATTTTGGAACTACAAAATTGGAAAATAAAGCAACAGCAGTGCGGAGAACTATACTATGATAGTTTTATCAGGTACAAACAACAAACATTGCTTCTAGGAAACAAAGATTAAGTATCAGGTACCAATGACAAACATGACTTCTAGAAAGAAAAAAATTAACAGATATATTACTTTATCTCCATCTACTTAAAAATAAGTTACTTTAAGCACATCATTATTTCTCAGTACGATCAACAAGAAATGTATCGGGTTATATTCATCTACTTCATGCAAAACAAAATTAATACAAGCACCATATCATCTGTTTAAGTACAAAATTATTCAGTCTTAACAACAACAGCCCCTTTCAGCTATTTAAAAGACAGCAACATTTTCTACTGACAAACAATTGCTAGGATTATCATTAATTCCACAATTCTGGTGCCAGTGCCAAAACTAGTTCCATGTGTAAACAAATATTGCAGTCAACAATAAACATCCCAAGTAATCTCAGTGTTTTGGAGATAATAATTTCATAAAAGCTATTCAAAGATCAAAAGTGAAAAGACCAACAGCACAAAGTGATAGAATACTGCTGTAACTGCACATTGTGAGATTTCCAGTTCCATTCTGAATCATCAGTCAAATTTTTTTCATGTTTTTACACCCAGGAAATAAACCTGCCTAAGCGTCAGATAAATTATTTACGGAGTTCCCAACACACAGGCAGGAACAGAGAAAACAAAATGGAGCTGGATCAGTCACACACAGTGAAACCATCCCACCAAAATTGCATGATGGGCCCTCGACTGAATCCCACAGAGAAAAAGGGAGAGGGCGATGACCTAAAGAGACATGGCTTGGCTGTACAGATGTTGAAGTGAAGGCAGACAGAATGACACATCCATCTGAGGTCAGCTGAGAACCGTGTCCACTGTAGGAGGAGCCGCAACCCCATGTTCCTCCTGGTACTCAAAGACACAAATAAGTCAAGTAATGTCAAGGATCAATCTGGCAAATGTCTGGAGACTACCTGGGGATTTCTTACTCATGACAGTCAGATTCATTTAGTGTGGGGAAAAATCATTTCGGGAATTCTGTGGGGGAAATCATTTCAGGAATTCAAGGGAAAATCATTTCAGGAATTCTGGGAGGAAAACCATTTCAGGAAGTCTAGGGGAAAATCATTTCAGGAATTCTGGGGGGAAATCGCTTCTGGAATTCTGGGAGGAAATCATTTCAGGAATTCTAGGGAAAATCATTTCAGGAATTCTTAGTTCAAGAGGATCAATCCTGATGTTGGAGGAAATCTTAACATCACTGCTTGGGTACGAACCACGAACCATACAGATTTCCAGACAAATAAATTCAAAGACCTGACAAGTATTTTTAATGTAAAGTCCAGGACTGAAATGTAGAAAACATATACATACTTTGTACTGTAGCTTCAGAAGAATCCAGTTAGTAGCAAATGATAGGGAAGGGAGCACCTTTGGCAGATACAAAATGAACTCCCTTTTATTTATCTATTTATTTATTTTGTTTTATAAATGGTATTAATGCTCTGTATACTTTTGTGATTTTCTCACAAAAATATATACTACACCATGGAAATCAAAGATACAGGTCTAAAACAATCATTGCAAAGGATCTTCAAAATTCAAGTACTCATGTATGAACCATGAATTTCTTAATCCATATGATCATTCTGATTCAGTGTCTGCAATTGTTTGGGGAATTCTCAATTCACAAAATTAGTTTTAATCAGAGCTTGCATGGAGGAAAAGTAAAAACTGCTGAATTTTCTTTCTAGGGAGGGTCTGAAGGAGAATAAACGCTCTCCCGTCCTTCCCTGGACAAGTTTGACTTGTTTTTAAAAGGTACAATCGGTTGCAAATCCGAGCATTAAGTGGTGTGTTGTCCATTTTTCTATCCAAGGATGACAGAGATCATGTGTTCATAAAGCTTTTGTCCCATCTCTTCACTTTTATAGACTTGCCAACATGCCACGCATCAGTGTTAAATCATTTTACCTTTTAAATGGGCAGACAAAATGAATGTCCGCTTTCAAGAAGAAGTTTATACATCATTTCATGACACGAGTGTCATATACGAACACACCAAAAAAAAACGGACAGCACACTGCTGATTCCACTGCGACTGTATTTCTTCTTTTTTTTTTTTTCATTTGTTTCCCCTCACATTTTACATTCATTGAAATCCACAAATCTGCAGAAAAAAAAAAAAAAACTGGAGCATCATGAAGACACAAATCTGCAGAAAAATTGGAGCCTTACTTAACAAATTTCAGAGAAACTATCTGGGATTACATGTTCAGATGATTTGCCTAATCAGGTTTCTTAGCAACTATCAAGGGATGGTATGGATAGACCAAGTCAAATATGGCTTGGGTTGTGGAAAGTCCAACTATCCATTCTGGAAAGTTCATGATCACCCCTTCAGAAGTGGCTACTTGCTCATGCTGGTTCCGCAAGTGTGCAGTTATCTGCGTTAGAAAGGGGCTTAACCCTGTGCCTCCCTCATCCTAATTGTCATTTTCAAAACCTGTCAGTTTAGTATGTCGTCTATAATTGGTAGTGTTCTATATTTTTGTTTGGATTTTAAATGCTAAATTCTCTCCAACACACATGTATATATACACACACACACAATTTCATTCTTGACATGCGTGTGTTCCCCAGCTTCCCATCTTATCCACAGAAAGGCTCAATAGGCAATGTCCTGCATATGATGGATCAGAAAAGGCACCACCAAACACCACTGAAGAGACTTGACTTCTGTGCAGTGTTTCCCTTGGTGGGTTGCCTCATGATAAACTGAAACTCGCTGCTCCATGTAGATTGCTGGTGCAGGGGCAGCAAGAAGATTAGTGCATGTGTATGATATATATTATGCCCCCCCCCCCCCCCCCCCCCCCCCCCCTTTGATTATGGGGCTCCCTTTTCACTTTGGACCCCTCTTATGCCTGCAGACTCCTCTTTTGACTGGGAAACCCCCTTTTGAAAAGTGGCCCTTCTTTTGACAATGAGCCCCTCCTTTGATTACTGGCCCCCTGTAGAGTAACGAACCCCCTCTTTTATCTTCAGGCCTCTTTGTACCTTGTGGAGCTTGAGTAAGCCCTGTGGGAGATAATGCCACCGAGAGAGCACAGAAGATCAGACAGACACATACACACACACACAAAATGTGATTTTGACAATTGTGTACGAAAGAGAATCTTGCATTCAATCGATTTTCTTTATTTCATTTTTTTTTTTTTTTCAATTTGCTGCCTCATCATCTGTGCCACTTCAGTTGCATTACTTACCCTGTGCTCACTCCGGCCCCCTCTACATTGCCACATTGGAAGCAATCCGAGTCAAGCCATCATGAGGCAACCCATCACACGGAGACACAGCACCACTAGTATTCAGTGTTGCCTGTTCTGATACGAAACAGGCTAACACCCACTGACGACAATAACTTCTTAGTTGTGGAGGCAGCGTGAGACTGCATCTGTTCCCGGAGGGCACCACCATATCTGCCGCCAAAATGGTGCCCATCAACTTGCCAATACTGGCGATTTGGACAAGAACTTATCACGATCATACATGTGGGGAGGATATTAAAATGGGGGTCACCATGACAGCATGGCGTAAGGGGCAGCAGAAGATATAAGACCTTTTTTTTTGTGCTGATCTGCATGGATGAGGATGAGGATGACGATGCAATGGAGTTACGTTCCAGACTGAGACTGCATGACAGGGCCGTCTTCTTTGCTTACTGTCCAATATATATATCCTGGCATCAACTGACAGACACTTGCAGTGTTGGTAAGTAAATGTAAGCAATGCTCTCAGAGATGCATCCATGGAGTAGATGTGAGGTCCCAGTCTTCTCAGCTGACCAAACTGCAAACTAAACTCTTAAGTAGGAGCTTGTTCTGGCAGAAAACCCATATTTCAAGCCAATCACCTCCTAGCTTGGAGTCCGCTACACCAACCACTTTGCCAAGGCAACTGACCGACTGCATATCAACAAAAGGACAGAGATGACTATGAAGCACTGAAACTTAGTACAACCGAGATAACATAAACAATTAAGAAACAAATAAATGAAAAACAGAAAACCCTGATGCCAAAATACAAAGCCTTCAAATTTCTGCAGCCATATTCATTGATAATGTGTCCGAAACAAAAGGGTGACTAATAATCTACTTCACTTTCATGTTTCCAGATAATCACACATTTGAATAAAACCTAGTAACACATCACTAATTGGAAAATAAGTAAACATCCAATAACATGTGGAATTAGTTAGCAACATACCTGAAACAAGAAATGAGTAACAAAATGACAGTGTCCATGTCATTGTTATACTGCTGACCTGCCATATTCCTGAATATTGATTATTATTCCTATAGAATGTGATCATGCCTATGATGCCACTTCACCACGAATCATAACAACATTTAAGCTCACAGTCCGAAGAAAGAAATAACTGGACACTAAAAGGATGCTGAAATGCTTTCGTACTGGAATCTATGTTGGTCTTCAACTCTTTGTTCATCATTTAGAACTCACTAGAGTTTACCACTGGTGATCATTTTTTGTACTTGACTGCTTTTAATCTCACTATCAAGAAAACCACACCCCATCTTAGGGGAAGAGATCAAACCACAAAACCATGAGCTTTTTTCTTTTGGGGCATGTTTGTGCAAGTCTGTGATCTATTCCATGGGTACACAATTTTTTTTTTAACACTTTTGTAGTAACAATTGCTGTGTGACCAATTCTGTACCTTACCATAGAATTTTTTCAAAACCTTTTAACATAAAGATAAAAACAAAGTTGTATGTCAACTGAAAGGGTAAAACATGAACTTTACTCTCAATATGGGTTTAAATACTACTTAGCTACTGTCAAAACACTGTTGCGGTGCAATAAACACTTGAAATTTTCATTGCCCGACACAAAAACATGTCAAATACTCCTTGTTCAAAGCTTTCTGCCCCAAAAATGCCTCTAATATGAAAGATTAATATGCCAGTGGATAAAACTAAGATGAAATATGACTGCACTGGCAGACTGAAAAATGGGAGAATTTTCTTTAACTGCTGACACATACTCACGGCATGGCTGATGAGAAAAGCCGTCTTACCGTTACCTGCAGAACACGCTGCTTAAAAGTCAAATGTATGTAACTACACACTGAACCTTGATCCAATGTCTCATCATCTGGAGTCTGCACAAATGCTAACCCCAAACAGAGAACCTCCACAAACCTGGATGTCTCAAAACTGAGAATCGAACCCAAGACCCCAGGATCAAGAAAAAAAAAATACCCACTAGACCAACTAGATCCCCGATACAATAATGGTCGAGTGATCTGGGCTCCCACCAAGAAACAACAAAATTTCTGAAATTCTTGGAGTAGGGAAGGCAGCTGGAAGCAGAAGGATGAGGGTCGTAAAGGGGGCGACATGGGGAGAAGCGGAAGGGGCAGGGGGGAGGGCAGGAGGCTAGGTACCCATCTCCCTGCCAGAAAAAAAAAATTTCAAAACTTGCTTCAGGAAAGTGCAAAGCAATGCAGATCTCGGAATTTGACTGGTCATCATCTACTTTTCAGTCCAACTAAAATGAGCAGAACTAACTGTGTGTGTACAGTTCTTATCAACTCTCATTTTCACAGCGTTTTACTGATGCTGGATGTGACAGTGTGACACACTATTTTGCCTTCAACAGGGTAAACTACGAGACCTCCTCAGGACTTGCTGACGCATAGCATCATAGCAGGACATCATCATTTTGCTTTCAACCGGACAGACAGAATGGCAACCAGCCCTAGAGAAATATACACAAGACACTGTAACATCATTGTCGTCTGCAAGCATACTCAAAAGGCAATTAGCACTTGGCAGATTTCACGCTCTCTTTTTCTTCCCCCCCCCACACCCCCCTGCCGATTTTTTTTTTTTGCCGACACATTTATGTGTGTGGATTCTCATTTTTCAATTTCGCTCAATGAACCCTGACACCGCTATGCGAAAGGATTTCATCCCTACAACAGAAGGAATAACAAAAGACAAGTCTGAGGCACAACGAAAAAAAATAAAAAATAAACACCTACAAAACATCCACTCAGAAGAAAAGATTCGAAAAAACAAAACAAAACAAAAAAAACAAAAAAAAAACCCGCAGAAACAAGTGAAGTAACTGAAGATCAAGGGTAACTATTTCCAGCTGCAACAGCGGCAAATGGTGCCAAGTGGAGCCTGACACCACTGTCTGCCATTTCAAGCTTGCATCATCGGATAGTAAGCCCATCATTTTTCTGAACTGTAGGCCGACATGTATCGCTTGGTGCACGCACTCAGTTTAGTAAAAGTCAAAACATGGATATGCGGAAAACTTTTTCATCCTATCACAGCCCGGATTACCACACACAAGGCCTCTCCAGAACCGTTACTTCACATGGTGGATACGTTCTGTCAATAAGAAAAAAAAAAAAAAAAAAACTGAGATGTATAATCATTTTATAAATCATATACACAAAGTTGACAGCAAGATCACAGTCTGCATTCACAGCATCAGATGTTCTGCTTATTCTACGGTAAAAGAAAGGTTAAAAGCTTATTCAAGAAACGGTGAATGTAGTGAAAAAAACACATACACACACGCAAAAAAAGATGGGTAGACAGACACTATAAACTGGATAGACAATGTTCAGTCTTAACAGTGTTTACATACTAACTGCCAAGTCGCCAGATTTTTGCAAAAAAAAAAAAAAAAAAATCACAGTGATGAGAGAGCAAACGGTGAAAAAAAAAAAAGACTAGCAAGAACAAAGACTGGTAAATGGATATAAGGCAGAACACACTGGACGACACCAGTCACTGTGGCCAAGTGGTGAGTGTCACAGACTCCCAGCTGAGGCTGTGGACCGAGGTGGGGGTGTGGGGATGGGGACTTGAAATGAGCGGCGTGGGTACAATGCCACTGACATAGGACAGAAGATGGAACAGCAAGGAAAAAAAAAACACAACAAAAAAAAAAAACAGTTGAAAACAGCAAAGAAAGATACATTATAAAAAGGTGAAGCAGAGATACAGAAAAGTGGAAACAACCACCATAGAATTTGCAGCAGGTTGGGACTGAGAGTTTATGACATCAACTTGAGGGAATTATTGGTCCTATTACCACAATTTGACAACCCCCCCCCCCCCCCCCCCCCCCCCCCCCCCCCCCCCCCCCCCCCCCCCAAAAAAAAAAAAAAAACCTTCAGTCTCACCACCTTCCAAGTTAATCTACATCACTGTATTGAGCCATCCATCTAATGACTTAGTTAACCCTCACAATCACAACAATGGTCAAAATACAGGACTGATTTATGTGGCTCACAATCACAACAATGGTCAAAATACAGGACCGATTTATGTAGCTCACAATCACAACAATGGTCAAAATACAAGACTGATTTATGTGGCTCACAATCACAACAACGGTCAAAATACAGGACCGATTTATGTGGCTCCATTTTTATTACAAGTTACCTGGTGCATGATGCTTTTCAATCACCAATAATGAAAACACAAAATGTTCAAGTACAATCACACATGTATGAATCAAAAAGTAATCAGGTAAAATATGAATTGACATCAACTCCAATATGTGGATCATAGGCAGCAAAATACCACAGTAAATATAGTGAACAAATGTCCGATACAAACATAAAACACATGCACAAGCACCCTCACATACTGGATGACACACAACAGTAAAATCAGAACATGGCAGCAAAGTGTTGAGGACTGGTTAAAACAATTGAACAGGTCTGCTTTAGATGCTTTTAAAAGGTAACAGTATCACAAAATGACTGAAAATGTCACTCACAAAACCCACCACTTTCTGTGAATTTGATTATTTCATATTTCAAACATTTCTAAGTAACTGTGAAGTATCCACCGACAAATCACCATCATGACACGGTCACTGAATCAGATGAAAGGTAACTGCAATATGTCTCATCAACGAACACAAACGTGGGCCTAGTACTGACTGCTTATGAGCAGAGCAAGTGACACGAGAACAGTGCCACCACTAAGAAAACATGGAGCAGCAAAGAAACCTGCAAAACAAAATCACTCCTGTTTTCCACAACCATCAGTCCAGTCCATTGATCAGCAACAAATTCTTCAAACCGAGCAACAGCAAATGTGAAATTACATGACGCCTTTCAGGTTCCAAGGATAATGCAATCACTGTCTGCTTTTGGTGGCATCGTGGTATCTTTGCACAGAATGGTAGTCTGGAGACTGCTTCTACTCGTTCTTACACCTGACCAAATTTCATAGGCAGGATTCCACATCTGCACTCCACCTCAAAACGAGGTGAAAAATAAATCCACCAAGAAGTCACCAAATTTCAACAGTCAACAATTAAATATCTACACCAGTTCTTCCTTATGTTCAAGATTTTATGTCACTTTTCCAACCTTTACACCAGTCAGTCAGTCACAAACCTTGAAACCCACTCAGAACAGACACAGCTGGCCCGCCACAAAAACACATCATCAGCATTCAGACCATCAAAAATCAATTTAAGGAGGAAATGTAGAGGCAATGGACATCTAGCAAAGTGAACCTTCACTCAACAGCAACAATGGATGTTAACAGCCTCTATATCCCTCTTCCCTACACACAGGCAAATTTGCATCATGCAACCCCCAAGTCCAACTGAAGCAAAAGCAGAACCAGTCAAAGAGTCCGTTACAACTGACAAGGGCCTCAAGACCAAACCAATGAATGACCAGTGGACACCCTGGACAGTCCTATGTACCATTTTGTTTTCTTTTCAAACACATGCACTGGGAGAATCAGGTACCAGAGTCAAATTAACGAAATATGTGTTTGATTATCAATAGCTGTGATGAACGGTCAGCATTACTCAATCAAGTCACAGCCAAAATGGACCAGTTTGTCCCTCAGATCACACGAATTCTGGCAATTTAAAAAAAAAATCATAAAAAATCAACCACTTCATCCTGGAGCATGAAACATACACCACTGGATACAAGAAACAATATGTTTATCAAAAATGCTTACCTTCAGTGAGGAATCCACACAGTTCACATGATGGAAACAATCCAAAATAAAACACATCTGCAGAAAAATACAAACTTTTTGCGCTCATGTAATCCATTTCTTCATGCTAGAGTCCTTCCACACAAGTTCAATTACGCTTCTGAACACTTGGTATGACTTACAGAGAACAGTATACTGACAACTGCATAAAACACAAGAATTTGACACAAAATGCTTGATCCACTCAAAATCGTATGATTGAGTTCAAAATCGTGTGATCGCGGGAACCGAGAGTAGGACAATTCAAATCCGTATAAAACTACTACAGAATACAAGAAGAACAGTCTAAGGGAAGCAACTGCATAAAAAGGCCCTAAGCTGTTCCTGAAATGAGATTTATAGCCTTTTAATAAAAGGCAGCACGATTTAAAAACCGTCAAACTCTGTCAAAAGTATGCATCCGACACGCCTTCAAGCGATGTGAATAGTGTCGGAAACCCGCTTCCGACAAAAACAGAAAGTTAAACTGCATGTAGAGTTTTGTTAACTAGATGCCAAAAATTTGGAAGTGCAGGTCTTCAGTATACCCTGGACAATCACTGCCATCATATTTTTCTTCAAATCAATGGAGAAGACCGCTGGGTTCTGTCTGCGACTATGTGTGCATGGGAGGGGGAGAAGAGAAAGGGGCAAGGGAAGAAAAGTGGAGGGGGGGGGGGGACCAAACAACATGACATTTCTTAAACAAAACAACGCAAAATCTGAGACTGACACATAGTTGAACACAATGTCACTGCAGATATATTTTTCACTGATCAAAATGTGAATGAAAATGAGCAATGAACTCCTCACAATTATGACTCTAGAGTCTCTGTCATCCACTGATAAACTCAACACATGTGGAAGGTACATATGAATGGAGCAAAAAACATGTAGCAGGTAGATATCAGTGAAGCAAAAAAACATGTAGCAGATAGATATCAATGAGCAAAAACATGCAGATAGGTATCAATGAGGCAAAAATGTAGCAGGTAGATATCAACGAGGCAAAAAACATGTAGCAGGTAGATATCAATGAAGCAAAAAAAAACATGTAGCAGATAGATATTAATGAAGCAAAAAAAAAAAAACATGTAGAAGGTAGATATTAATGAAGCAAAAAAACATGTAGAAGATACATATTAATGATGCAAAAAAAACCGGCAGTAAATCAGATCCAAGGAGTGCGTGTGTATCACCGGGCAGTCATGATCAAGAGATGCAAGTCGAATATTCTCAAAGCTCCCCGAACCTTCTCAAGGGACTGCTGGGGAACACTGCAAGGCTAGCATTGTCCGATATCTGCCTGCACAGGTGCGTGTGTGTGTGTTTGTGTGTGTGTGTGCATGAGCGTGCATGTGTTTGCGCGCACATGTCTATCTTTGTGCGCGTGTGTGTGTGTGTGTGTGTGCGTGCGTGCGAATGTGTGTGTTTCATAGTGGCAAGTTTGGATTAAAATCACTTATCAATATCATCAAAACAAACAAAACAGAAAAAAAAAAATGCAAAAACAAGAGGACACTGTCATATCTGAAAGGCCAGTCTTCTGAAACCTTTTGAACTGTAATTAGTTCCTGGTCCAAGACAGCTGAAGCTGCACAGGCTTTTTAACATGAATCAAAGTGCCCTTCCTTGTCAAACGCATATCAACATGAGAAACTGAAAGCAGTATGGTGACCGAGGTGGGCATTTTGTATCAAACACACTGACTTGAGAGGTGGACACTACATAAAGATTTAAAAAAAAAAAAAAAAAAATGGATTTAATTTGATCATGTGTTCATATAAATGGCACGTAAGTCGATACTTTTGATTATTTGATGACATCAATGCAATTGAGCAGAATATCAATGTCACTCTGGTGCACAAAATAAAAATATTCAGACACTCCCCCGGGCCAGCTGCTTCACTCATCCAGAAGGAAATAAATCTATGTCATTAGGTATCTCAAGACACCAACAAACCATCTGTAAAAAAAAAAAAAAAAAAAACAAAATCAATCCCAAAACAAATACAAATTGCACAGTTAAAAATCAAAATTGTGATACTGTGCAAAAAAGAAAACCTGCAAATCAAAACTGTCGTATTGTGCACCAAAAAAAAACCAAACAACCTGCAATGAAAATTGTCGTACTGTGCAACAACTAATAAACAAAACATACACTGTTCATCAAAATCTGCCCACTTCAGTTGAACCCAAAGCCTCAAAATCTGTCTGCCTCAACGACATTAACAACTTTGTACATAGGTTACACACACTCTTAATAAATTTATACTATCATTATTACAATTGTAAAATTTACATTGCCACTTGAAAATCTAAAGGTCTACTTCAAAGATTTTCGATAATTTGTTAAAAACAGTCTACATGTCATGTAACTACAGTATGGTATTCATTTTTTTTTTTTTAAATTGCCGGTAGAGAATTTAATAGATAAAAAACGACTTCTGCACACCTGTTCAAACCCTGTGCGGAAGACCGAAAACCGTGATGTCACTTGATGGAGTGGCCGTCAGCCGCAGCCTACACTACATGGCAACGCCAAGTGAAATCAACATAAGCTGCGATTCCCAACAGCCTAAAAAGTCACGAGGGGGTGGCAGATATTGTGCTGTAGGCGAGTGCAGCAGCTCAGCAGGAGATGGATAATCTTTGCACACATTTCTGTTTGATCCAGATACTCGAAAGAAGTGGATTCGGTTCTTGCAAACATGCCGGCTGCAAAGTTCTTTTTACACGTCAGTTCCAGCTGGACCGCGGAAATGAGCTATTCTGACAATTGCCAAGCCCGTTCAAGTGATCAAAAACTTCGTCTGCACTGTACGCATATACTTTGAAGGCGGAGTGGTGAGCTCGTACAGATGAGTACGATAGTCGCACATTTATTCTGTTCTTATCTATGGACAGATCACACTTGTCAAATTGAATGAATGCGTGAAGGCTTGAGGAAGGAGAATCTCCGCTCGCTGTCCACACATGATCGTAAAGTCCGTATGCCTTCGGAATGCTGTGTTCGGGCATCCAGCTGGAACTGAACAGCTCGCTTCCGTGGTCCAACTGGAACTGATGTGGTAAAAAGAACTTAGCGTTCAAACTGATAAGATAAAGGCCTTGCAGAAACATCCACCGAGTCACACAGGATGTCGCAATCATAGTCACTGCTTTTACATGATTAATTCCGAGCAAGATGTGCAAGAACCATCAGAATCGCTTTCTGTCGCCATCGCGCTGACACTCATGTGATGTCATATCCAAGAGCAGTTAAGCCATGCCAAGATTTAATTAATTACCTTCCGTTTTCTTGATTACAGGTGAAAATGCCCACTTTCGCAGATCAATTTCATGTGACCGGGAGCGAATCGGATGTTTAGTTTTACCAGGTTATCAAACATTTCATGTTTCTGCATAAGCTGACCAATTATCAAAACCCTCTAAAGTAGACCTTTAAGCCTAGTAATTTGCACCAAGAGTTTTGAAAAATCAAGCCATGTTGCTGACAAATCAATGGAATGACAAAAATGCGTCTAAAAACCCTTGCCCTTGTCCATAGGCAGAAAATTCCCTTGCCACGTTCTGCATGCATTTCAATACAGTGATGGAATTCCCATCAGCATGTTTGTCCCTGTCTGTGTTTTATAAAGTATTCTGCATTAATTCAAATGTAACATGATACACACAATGAGAAAATTAAGAAATTTCTAGCATTTCCTCCATTATAAAAAGATACAACAAAAAAAAAAGAAAAATCAAAACCCATCATCACAGCAGTTACACCCTCAGTGACTTCTTATGTAGCATGACAGAAAAAGAACTGTGAGTGTGATGCCAGATAACTACGTATAAGTGTAATTTCTTCAGAGAGAGTCATCCAGCAATGGTTGTTATAAATCTTCAAATTGTGTGGCACATAGCCAGCCATGCTCATCACACAAAGAGCTGAAAGCAAACTGGTTAAAAACAAATCTACATATATACAAGTACTTTCCTGACACATCCATAAAAAAAATTCTGCGAAGTACCTCCAAATTTCACAACCATTCAGCATGTCTTTCACAAACCTGTGTCACCTTCCACAATGATCAAAATTCCTAAGCCTCCAGTTCAAATAATGTGCATTTTGAACAATCACTAAATCTCAACTTTCCAATGTATTCTCAAGATGGTGATGACAAATCTATGCAAATATGACAAACTGCACATCCCAAAGATATAAATCTTTTTTTAACATTACATAAATCAGCGCAACTAGCAAACATTAAAACATCCATATATTACAAATATGCAAAGCAACGATCATGGGATCCCAGAGTATCAAAGCCTCTGTGTACTTCAAATACATTTATGATCAAGTCATCAAACCATGCTCAAATGTGAACCTTTTTTTTGCTTTTCTGTTGACAAATCAATGAAACTGTTAACACATCCAAAAAGTTCAAACCCAGCCAGTTATTCAACTTGAGCTTACACAAATAATTGCAGTCAAAAACGCACCTCAAAACACCACAGCCACTTGTGCAAGTCGGAATCTGGATTGGGCTTCACTTTCATCTTGCTGTACAACAAAATGCCAGAGACCAAAGTCAAGAAATTATGGTTCGTTTACATGTGCCTGCACACAAGTACCCAAGAACAAATAATATATACATTGGTAGGGGAAAAGACTGGGCGGAGACAAGCCTGGGAAAACACAGGGTGGGGAAGGGAGGGGGTGGGGTCATCAGAAAAAAATTGAAGCAGAATGACGGAAAGACCGAGAGTGTTGCAATCATAAATTGAGCTGCTTTGCTTAAAGCAGCGAAAAGTTTCGATTTTTCTGTTTCTCTTTCTTTCCTCTTGGAATAATAATGAACACTTCTCTCACTGGTATATTAACAAAGATACAAAAACAAGACACAGACAGACAGGGAAAGATGCACAGAGAGAGACAGAAGTGCGTCCATGTGTGTGCCTGAGAAACAAGTGTAGTATGTGGACACGAGGGGTTTTATGGTCTAATTTGTTTGAGGAGAGAGTGTCACTGTGTGTGTTACAGCTATGTGTGAGTGCACAAGTCTTCAACATTTAATCTGTCTGAAGAGGGTATTCAAAATCAAATCAGTGTTATTTGATTCATGTTCCTGAAACGAAATATCAACTTCATACTTTAAAAAGTGTTTTCTGAACATGTACCCAAATTCAATAAGAAATGAAGAAAAGTATCAAGGGTGAAAACAAAAAAGAATGGGTTATAATGACTCTCGTACAAGAAGTAAGTGATCATAAATACCCTGAAAAACAAGCTGCCTGGCAAAAAAACTGCTTTTGTAGCATGTCATACTGTCTCAGTTTGATTCGGTTGTTCAAGCATCATGGATGACTTCCTTACAATGTCCTTCCACATGTTATCTGAGCTACCAAGATCTATATAGTACAAGGTATATTTTTTGACATTCTAAGTGTAACATTCCAAATTTAAGCACAGCACTCTTATGCAGTATCACAAGTCTGACTCAAGAGCAGCTCCAGACACTCCGCACTTCTTGCACATGTTAGATTAAGAAGACTGAAATCTGGCTGGTCATCCAATGATTCTGACCTGCATAAAAACAAACAAAAAAAAAATGGTCTGCACTGAAGCTAGTTGATGAGGTAGCAAAATTGTGATCATCTTTAGCTGTCTCTCTTCAGGTATTTCTTCCTTTACTTACTGAACTTGGCCATTTTATTTTATTTTTTTTTTTCCAAGTCTACAGTCTAAACATCTAAACTGTCTTGATTCTGTTCAAGCCTCCAACGAGTCTGTTAAACCTTGCACTTTTTTTAAATTTTTGGTTTTTGATGTAACATTTCATCATAAAAGTGTAGCATGGCAGCACTGCCTATGAAATCATAGCAAACCATGTTGAAAGTGTAGCAGCTGGCAGCTGTGGTTATTGTTCTCTGCAGCTCTCTGAGAGCTGGTTTGGATTTGGGTTTGGAGAATGATTTGGCTTTTAGCAAAAATGACCTCAATAGCAACACCTTTCACTCCGCATCTACTGGACTTTCTTGTGAAAAATTGTGACCGGTGTTAATTTGATGTCAAGAACAGTGTCTGTTTACACGTCAGTGAGACAGGGGGGTATTCTGCTGCTTGCAGCCTAGCCAACCACAACAGCCTACACCAGGACTTATATCTCCTTGAAGTCGAGTTTCAGTATGTGTGAAAGAGCTGTTATTTTGACCTCTGTGTACACACGTTGAGACTGGTTTTAATCTGACATTGAAAACAATGTTTGTTAACAGAACTCTGTGAGCGTATGTGCACACACGAGTGTGTGTGCATGCACACGCATGCGCGTGCGTGCATATCTGTGTGCGTGTATGTGTTTGTGTGTGTGTGTGTGTGTGTGTGTGTGTGCAGGTGTGTGTGTGTGTGTGCAAAATAGAAACAAAAGATGCATCAACGTTAGAAACACAGGACACCACATAAAGATAAAAAAAACTGTAGTGGTCGACCTGACTAGCATTTCCACACTTCAGAGAAATCTCACAGTCAAAGAAAATCTCACCGCAAACAAGACAGCAATAATCATTCACCAACAGAACCTGTCCACATTTAGTGCCATTTTTGTTTCCTCAGAAAAACCACCGAGACGAGAGGAAGCTGCTCACATTAAGCTGAAACATGTAACAGCCCCTTTTAAAAAATTCATGGCAAGAGACTGCACGGAGTATTTCGCTGTATGGGATTCCACATGTAACAATGCCATGAGGAGAAAAAAGCCAAGGAGTAAATTTCCTTGTTGTCCCGACATCTTGAACCTTCATTAGATTTCTTGACACCAACATTGTACTTTTCAAATCAGTTATCCCAGAATCAACAATGCAGGTGACTTGCCATCCTTGCTAAACACAGTTGAGGCAATACCAACAGCTTCCATACCAAAATGGCAGTTTCAAAATTAACGATGATTCATTTCCAGTGGCCTGAACCTTCACTACAAGCCGCTGTAATACACTGGCTGTGCGCTCTGAGGGTCAGACGGGATCAGGCGGCTCTGATCTGTCGCAGGAGCCTCTGGCCGAGAGTCACGCTGTGCCTTCATGCGACGACGGACAAGGCTGACGATGAGGACTGTTGTGAAGACCAGGAACACTGCAACGTCAAAGAGAAAGTGCTCAAATCATGCTGATAGCACACACACACAACTGCAGAGCCTGTATGAGGACTAAAGATATGCTCCTCAAGGTCCGCAAAGCATACAGTTAAAAACCACAATGATCTCTGGATCTCTCTCGTTCGGGGATTTTAACAGGCAAGACATGTTTCACAGCATGCATCAGTTCAACACTGCATCCAACTGCAACAGAAATAGGTGCAATGATCCCTTTCTCTGCCTCGATAGATTTAAATCATCTGAATGTATACACTGTCCTTTTTCTCAGGCTTAAAGAAAACAATCCTTAAGAGATTTTGAGGAGTATGTTTTCTATCTAACATTTCTGATAAAAGCTTTCACTTCTGGTAATGACAAGCAAGCTGCTGACAGCGACTATCAAAGGAAGTGAACTCAAAAAAGGGTCTCTCCACTCTCAGTAACTCTTCCGAAGCCAGCTACTCTGCAATCCTAGACCTACCTTTTTTTTTTTTTTTTTTTTTTTTTGTGGCATCAGTTCCGATCAATGGAGCACCTATGGCAGAGATGTTTTGTTTTTGTTTTTTTTTTTGTTTTGTTTTTTGTTCTTTTCTTATTTTTTTCCCCCTAAAAACAAAAAAAAAACCTCTTCACTTTTTATAGTTTCACACAGTCCTCTTTATTTGCCAAAAAAAAAATTGCTGAAAAAAAAAACCAAAAACTTGCACTACTAGGTTTTCTTTTTTTTTTTTTTTTTTTTCCCTCCAACCAGTCTCTTTCACACCACTCGCAGTCTGTATGTTCTCTTATAAATGGACATATTTTTGCCGATTTTAGTGTTTTGGGCGTTTGATACAAAATGTCTGGGTTTGTTAATTGTGATACAAAATGTCTGGGTTTGTTAATCTGATACAAAATATCTGGGTTTGTTAATACTCTAATGTGTGGTGTACTGGCACGCTCACCCTGACAATGTGTTGCTTGTACAAAGGAAACAACATAGATGAAACAGAAGACCTGATTACTTTCAGTTTTTTCACTTTGTGTTACACACACTCATGCACACAACCCCCCCCCCCCCCCCCCCCCCCTCTCAAATATGTTAACAATGGTAGTTCCATGTAAAAGGCATGGTGTACCAGAGCAAAATTTATGTGTAAGCAACCAATCCGTATGTACACTTGTCTGAAAGGATATCGTATGCCCCAATTGTCAGTCTCCCTCTTCATCCCCCTACTCAAGCACGTAGCGCTCCTCTGTCACCCAACCCCCCCCCCCCCCCCCCCAAAAAAAAAACACACACACACACACACACATACAGAAAGAGAGAGAGAGGGGGGGAGCGAGACAGAAAGACAGAGAGAGAGAGAGTAAAATCCCAGTACTCCTTAGAACTTGTTGATTTGACAGTAATTCCAAGTCAATGAAGAGAATATGGCATGAGTAGCAAAGTTATGGACAGGTATAAAGTGATTGTGATATGTGCATAGAGTGCGTCATGGGGAGCTAACTGATGTCATTGTCTGCATGGGTCTCGATGCCACTGAATGTCATCCATCCCACAGCTATGACCAGGCGGCCTGCAATGATTCTGTAGTATAGACAAACCATCACCCAGAAGGCAGTAACTTCGACAGGCTGGCAAGAAAAAAGTAAAAAAAAAAAAAAAAAAAAAACGTGAGAACTGTGACACCTTAGATGCTTCTTTAAAGAATGTGCAGGAATTTTCAAATAACATTTCACAATGTTCAGGGCACAGGATTTCATGTCTCTATACTTTATGACGTCCACCTGTGGAATTGTTTCATCATACGCTAAAAGTGACTTAATCAAGAATAAATTCAAGAAGAGCAAGACCACTTCAAAAAGGTGATGTAGATCATGACCTACAAGTCTGTCTAGAACAGCACAGAAGAGGGGGGCACTGAACCCACCTGCCAGCAGGCCGCAGATGAGGGCGATGAGTTCCGGTGTTGCCCTGCATCCCATGGCACCAATGTCCACTTCATAAAATGGGGCCCGACACAGTTTGGGCGATGATGAACCAGGAGGACAGTAACTGCTGGATGGACATTTCACCGTCCCTCTGTTGGTTTGCTGCAGAGGTGTGGGACACAAACGACAGCAAAATGTTTGTTTACATCCTATCTGTTAGACTAAAGACCAGCTTTCCAGTTTATAAGATGTTTCTCACTGATTGTATTCAAAGGCAATGTGTGCTTTGATACGAGAGCTGGATATATATGCCACACACATCTGGAACAGAAAAATTCAGGCATCTGACAACAGGTACTTCAAAAAGCTTGTCAGCACCTCGTAAAGGAGCATAAAAGCAGCGTAGCCAATGGTTGGTACTTCAAAAGCTTGTCAGCACCTCGTAAAGGAGCATAAAAGCAGCGTAGCCAATGGTGCACAAAAAACTGTACTCTTGGTCGGCAGACATTGTAAGCATGTCTGGAACTGACAGGCATGACAAAGTTTCCTGTGTAATACTATCGTTCACTGCATAATGGAGGGTAGACATCTAAGAGGCAGATAACACAATTTCTATTCTCTTCATAAATCTGCATGTTCACTATATATATATATATATATATATATATATACATACATATATACACATATATATATATATACACACATATTTCCGTATTCCACGTAGGCAGAAATTTATGAACGTTAATATTAACGATACTGAAGATCCACTGGCCAGTTACCATCAGCAACACAGATCTCTGTGAAAGAACCAACCAAGTGCCAGCAGAAGAAGAGATCAGAAGAAGATGGCGATGGATTGGACACACCCTGAGGAAACCACCGACCAACATCACTCGCCAGGCCCTGACCTGGAACCCTCAGGGGAAGAGAAAGAGAGGCCGGCCCAAGAACTCCTGGAGAAGGGACCTGGAGGCAGACGCCAGGCAGACCGGCTGCTCCTGGGGAGAGCTGGAGCGGATATCGCCCGGGACCGTGGACAATGCGGGCGGTTTGTGGATGGCCTATGCCCCTCCAGGGGCTCAAGGCCTAAGTAAGTAAGTATATACACATATATATATATTTTATATATATATATATATATATATATATATATATATATATATATATGCATACAAATGTATGCATGCACTAACAATGATTTGATCATTTTACTTGACACGTTGGTTGATTAACCCGATGACTGACAAATTCATGTATACCTGCACACACACTTACTCACTCTAACACATACACACACACACACTATATACACAAATTAAACAAATCAGACCCAGGTACAGTTAGTCATGTGTGCAAATTCCAGCCAATATAACCAATTAGCCAAATGCTATTTACTGCTTTGAAATGGAATTAAATTTAGGTCTATAAAATTTTCCCTGCTACATACTGTGATTGTCGAGCTATATGCTGCTACATTTTTCCCCCCTAAACTCTGACCCCTAAGGCCGCTACACTAGCAGGGGGTTAGTTATGCAGCAACACACATACCTACCCCCCCCCCCCCCCCAAATCCTTTCTCAGCTTGCCATGGGATTATCTTCTCCTGATTTGCAGCTAATCGGACAGAGCACTAATGTATGCTGAAGTCAAATGTGATCACTTTTCATGGAAAGAAAGACTCACGCATGAGTGACACACAGAATGAATATCAATAACTGAATATCATTTTGCTTGATTAGTCACTTGTCAGCACCACACGATCAAGCAAGCAAGTCAAAGTTGAGAAGTCAAGCCTACAAGTCCAATGAAGATTTAACATTAAAGGATATCAATCTGGATCTGCGAAAGGGCAGCCATGCAGCAGGTCAAGTTGATGGTCCATACGTTTTCATGGTTCTGTTGTTTTTTTCACCAAGTCATTGTGGCTATAGCCAAAACCATGACTTTTGTAACAACGACATATGATTTGATTCTCTCTCACACACACACACACACAGACAGACACAAACACAGATACAGACACACACACATCACAGTTGTGCACACATATATACACATATGCGAGGCACACACACACACGTACACAGAACACAACACACACACACACAATACCACAGCACACACGCACATATACATCCACTACACACACACACACACAATAACACACACCCAAGTATTTAATCAAGCCAGGAGGAGAGCACTCACAGGACAAAAGAAGCCCTCGGGACACTGGGTGCATTCCGTGGATCCTGGCTGCCGACTGTACGATCCCATTGAACACATCTGACACAAACTAGCAGATGTGGCCGCCTTGTAAGACCCTGAAAGCAGTTTTCTTTTCGCTTAGGATTCACTGGCCATAAATATATATCTGTATCAATGTTTTTTTCCCCTTTCTATTGTTGATGGTGAAGCGATGATGGCGACGTTTCTTCGTGTTGCTTTTGAATAAAAATGTTTCATTTTCTTACACAACAATGGACACAAGAAATGCATGCAAATAGCATGCTTTTAACGCACACTGAACATAATTAAATTAGCGTTCAGTTGTAAACAGCCTTTACACACACACACACACACACACATACAACAACACACACACACACACACACTGCCCCTTGTAGACAAAGTAGAAAATTATATTAAAAGTTTCCAGTTTCTGTCATTTGTTAAATAATGCGACACTGTTCATATGTAAACTTTTCACACGTTAAAAAAAAAAAAAAAAAAAAAAAAAAAAAAACTTCAAGCAAACAACCTTTGACAAACTCAAAGTCGAAAGACAAGCTGACACTGCAAACATTACACAGTTATGAATTAACAGGTTCAGTTGCCACCTGGTGGCTGGGTTGAAATACAAGACAGTGAAAGACAACTGTGCCTGTGGTTCTCAGTGAAACAGCCTCCCAATATCTTTAAAGACAGAGTAAGATATAACCTGGAGGCTAGTATAGTATAAACAAAGGAAAGTGCTCCAGGGAAGCAAATCTTTGAAGGGAGGGCACCCTGACTGGCATCCTTCCGTTCTACTACTACAGGGTGAAGTTGGTGCAACATCATTATTACTATTATTATCATGCTTATAAATGTCTATCCTTGGTCTGACACCAAGCACGAAATGCTTTTCAATCCATGCTCATGTTTACGCAATGGGCTGCCTACCTGGGTAGAGAGCTGACTGAAGAGCTAACTCTGGTGCTACTCATTCTTTTCCTGTCAAACTCATTCATTCAGTCGAATGACATCCACTCAAATCTTGCTCATTCCTAATTTTTTTTTTTTTTTTTTTTTCACAGGGATGCTTGTGATATGTGATGACTGGCCCTCTCTTCCGAAAGCTGTTTATCAGATTTTACATGCGTGCAAGATCTTATACAGGCTTTTTCCCTCCTCAGTTTATCGTCTCATTTGAATACTCTTACAAACCGCAACACAGAATAAGTTTTGTCTTTATGTTTAACAGTAGAAGAGGAAGTAAAGAAAAAAAAAATCACTTGACAATCAAGTATCAATCATGCATCCCCTAAATCCATCCTTCCTTCCCCAGACCTGCCTTCTCCCCCTGCCCCTCGAGGACACAGAGGAGAGAGAGAGAGAGAGACAGAGACAGACAGAGAGAGAGACAGAGATGTACAAAGGATGAAACAGACTGCAGTACAGCTAAAAAACAAGGCAAAAATACGAATGAGCACACTAAACAAGGAGAACCAGGTGCTAAGTAACAGAAATGGCAACACAATCAAAAGGTAGGTGAAATCATGAAGAAAACAGATGTTACCGCACCTGGAACACACAAAGTGCAGTTGCTGGCGCCAGACTTCCTGGCCTCCGAGCCGGCCTCACAGGGGTAACACACCTTGCAGCTCTGGTTCCTGCACCATACACAGGTCTTCCCATCCAGTCCAGTCAAAGAGTATTCAATCCCTCAACCATCATTATTGGAGATTTTATATACCCTCGTGTAAAACTTTCAATGCTTTCATATATCCCTTTTATCACAAAAAAAAACAACAACAAAAGACCAACAAATGTATGCTATAATTCTGCTTCGATCTTTTTAGCGTCAGCAATCACAGATCAACATCTCACTGCTAGCAAGACAGACGGCAAGATTCCCACCGAAAGGCTAAACACTTTCATCACAGAAAATCAACACAAAAGAACACATTTATGTAAAAAGTATATATGCTTGTGTCAGCGTGTGGTGTGTGTGCGTGTGCATGCATGTGTGCATGCACGCACGTTTGTTGCAAACACAAACATATTCACCAGCTAGTCTAGAGTTGTGTCATGTGATATCCATTCCATAACAAAAGCTAGACCAGGATCAGCAGCTCTGAAGTTCTGGATGACCAAGATTTTCCTGACCATTACTTGACAGTGGCAGAAGGGAAGGAGGACAGGAAGAAAATGGTTTATCAGGTCGATTTTTTTCTTTTTTAAGAGAAAACCATCTGCACAGTCATTTGAGTAGTAAGCAATGTCCTGGAGTCCACTCCAGTTGTTGCTGGCTACACTGTGTCTGAGATGGAAAACCACCAAAGCAGCAGACAGACGGGCATACATCTTCATCTTTGAGCATTCTTGTGCAAGATCATCCCCATTTCTTTATGATTTACAGATCACCACCTCCCTCTTAACAATCTCTCTCTCTCTCACAGACAGACAGACATACAGACAGACGCACACATACAAGTATACACATACCAGAAGAACAAAACAACAACTGACCCACAGTAGGTGCCCACGTTGCAGGCTATGCACTCTTTCTGGCCAGGCTGATCCTGGTAGGTCCCCCTCAGCGCAGGGCACACACTGTGTGGCATTGACCACCGCACTGGCACTCCCTGGGACAGTCGGCAATCACACGGAGGGCAAGGCAACATCAGTACACTGCTTGCACCACTGATAAGGCAAAGTGCCTGCTACAGTTGAATTACAACATCTGGGCAGAATGCATGTCTGAGCTTTTTCACCTGTCCAATACTGCTGTCTAAAAACTAATGTTTAGTTCATTCAAAACAACTTATGTGATATTGATAACACTTGACTGGGTCTTTTTCAGAACAACTATATAATTTGAGGATTGGTGATAAAGACCGAAACAAAAGGGGGGGTCAAAAAGAAAACAAAAACAATGCACAACGTTTTGACTCTTAGAGTCTTTTTCAAGTGACATGAAACGACAGTACACGCAAATTTTGCTGTGTTAATGACGTAAAGAACGGGAAGACGCAGATAAAACAACAAAGACGTCACAATAAATTCTGACGTTGACAAGAACTCAAAACACACACACACACACACCCACACACAAATAAAATAAAAAAAAATGAAATAAAATAAAGGAGACTGGGTAGACACAGGCTAAGAAAGGTGATAACTCCTATGACCATCCTACCACACAATTAAAGCCATTCTTAATTGATCAAAATTTCAGATCACAAACCTAGTTCCTCTCGTTCATTGCCTTAGCAACCTTGTGTTTGTTCTTTATTCAATGAAATCTCGGTCTACCATCCAGGATCAGTAAGTTTTGCAATCCTCGCAGAAGTTGGGTTCGCAATTAAAAAATAAACGATCACCCAAAAACTTTTGTGAACCGTTTCAGTTTGCACAAAGGGAAGTAACCATATGGAAGCTCTCCTACAATGAAAATCAGTTTGTGTCCACTCTCTAGTGACTGAAGTCAGTTTGTGGTGGGTTGACCTAACCCTCTTTCCTTGATCCATATGTAAACATTTTCATTTGGTACGGTTGAGACAGTTTAGTTCACCATGGTGTGGAAATAAAGAATTTGCTGAAAACTGACTTTGTAGCCAATTCAACACATTATCAGTTCAGTAGGCCTAATGATTTATATTTCTAACAAACAGTGAACAGGTTGTGTTTGCTCTCTGTAAGAAAATATCACTAACACTTCAATTAAGAATCAAGTTCTAGTTTTTTGTAACTCTGCGAACTCGTCATGGATCATAAGGTTCAGTTGAGAAACTATGATTCGTCATTAGTTTGCCATCTAGACTTGCTAATCTTTGGTTCATTAATGATAACAGCCTTTATGAGACAAATCAGAGAAGTGAATGTAGTCTGATACCTCTGACAAATCCAAACGAGTTGTTTTCAAAGTCAGGCCATGTTTTTCTGCACATCTCCCTCACAAAACTTCCTACAGAGTGCTGCATGTGTGCTGTCACTACTCTGGAATTTGAAAATGTCCCATTAAACCACAGTACAGTCAAGTTGATGCCTTTACTGTACTATACAGTATAAATACAGATGGTACAGACCTTGCTCTTGATAGCAAGGAAGATAGAGATTTCTAGCTCTGAAAATGATTTCAGAGCTTGCTCTTTATAAGGAAGAAAGAGATTTCCAGCACTGAAAATCATTTCAGAGCTTGCTCTTAATAGCAAGGAAGATTGAGATTTCTAGCACTGAAAATGATTTCCACTGCAGAAAACTGACAAAGAATTGTGAAATTATAACATACCATGTTCATTTCAATTTCACATTCATTTACCTTATCAATGAACAAACTGTTATTTGTTTATGATATCATTTCTCCATTTCAATATTCTGGACACAAGTGTACCCAAACCCATTTACCCTAACATTGCGGTTAGTGTACTTTTCAACAAAAATTAGCATATTTTCTTCAAAGAATGTGCACAAATGTTCAAAACTTTCGCAAAAGTGTGCACATATGTGTGTGTGTGTGTGTGTGTGTGTGTGTGTGTGTTTTGTTTCATCTGCCAGCACACAGAAGAGAAATACCTGATTTTGTCATAAGTACACTTAAAACAGATTATTCCACCGCAAATTGCTTTCAAACCAGATTCATCTGCATATCTTCGAGGTAACCTTACCCCCACCGCAGTTACTGTTTCTACAATCGGCATGTTGTTAAAGAAGCCGACACAAACCAACCCCGATGTTGCATGCAAACGTCGTCACTTTCAAGCCGAGGTACACCAAAATGCCATCATGGCTGAACAAAAAGTTTAAACCACCATCCAAGAAATTTGAATAAGGATTTTTTTTTTCCCACTTTTTTTCTTCAGCTCATCATACTTGTATTTTCTCCAAATGTATGCAGCAAAATCACACCCTAAACACAAATAAATAAGGAACCTTTAAAGTGCACTGATGTCTTCTGCACAGGGCCACAGGATTCAGTCTGTTTTTGTTTGTCACAAAAATTGGTTAACAATAACTTAATGTTTTTTTGGGGTTTTTTTTCAGTCTAGGGATTATGATTTCCACTTTCCAATGGACTGAACACCCCCCCCCCCCCCCCCCCCCCCCCCCCCATACCCCATACACACTCTTTTTCCTCCTCCCCTTTCTTACAGTCCCCCGTTTTCAACATTTTCACCTCCCCCCAACCTTCCTTTCCATCCTCCCTCCTCCCCTGCACACACCCTAATAAAGAACTTCCCAGAGTGGTGTTCATAAGAACTATATCTTCCTCCTTGTGTGTGTACCTTGACACTGCACAGTGAACCGTCATCCCAGACTCCATAGTTCTCCATTATCCCCATCCCAACTACCAGCTAGCACAGATGAACAAGTACACTGGAGAGAGAGAGAGAGAGAGAGAGAGAGAGAGAGAGAGAGAATGTCCCTTGTAGCCCAGCTGACCACAAAGGGCCATATCATGGCTAAGTACACTGGAAAGCTTTCCAAAGAACTTTCTGAATTGGATCATGGTGTCTCTGCCCCCCCCCCCCCCCCCCTACCCTACACACACACACACCCTCTGCCTCTACCTCTGAGGTGTGGTCTTTCCCATCCACTGAATCCTAGTCACTCAACTTTTACTTCATATGTAATGCTACCCTCTCAGAGAACCGCGTATAATGACAAGCTGAAAAGTGTAATCTAAGGTTGAGAAGTGTTCTCTCTGAGAATGCACCACCAAATATCCATGCTGTACCTTTAGCAACTTGAGAGCTTCATCTTCAAGTGTCTTTGTCCGACATCCTTCTTTCCCTTGATGCTGTGAAGCATCATTAGCACCTCATACAGATACTGTAGTGCATACCACAACATCTATTGTAGTGCTGTGCCATCGTAACAAAAAGTATTCAAAATATTCCCCCACGGGCAAAAGCATCGAAAACTGTCCACAAAGTTATTTGTCTTAAATTATCATTCATATACAATGTCTCAAGTTGAACAAACAGTTAACATAACAAACTATTGTCAAAATGTGTTTTCCTGTGGCTGCTCTCCATTTTTTTTCTTGTTCGTCTTTATGACTAAAGAAAATGATCACGCCTTTAATCCTTTTGTGACCTATCACCTTGAAATCAGTCACCCCTGACTGTACTGTTTGCCACTGGCAGTCAAGTAGAAGGTAGGCACCTATAAGTCGGATTTGGGGATGCAACTGTCTGTGAATGAATTTTGAGATTTTCCATCCTTCTCTGTTAAAATTCTATTTAACCCTCTTGTATTCAGATTCTCTGAGGCTAAATTCCCCCTAGTTTTCAGATTTTTTGGTGAATTTAGCCTTAAAATGGGTGTGTATGGTTCATGCTTCACCACAACCAAGAATAAACCTCTAGAGCTACGAAATTCCGCATGTATGGTCACAAGGCTTTGTTCTATACTGTGAGCAAGATTTTGTGTGTCTCGAGGTGAAAGGTTGTGTCACTGTCACCAAAATGTCCCCCAATGTGTCACATGCGATGGTGACAATTCTAATACAGCACACCAACATGCAGTTATCCCATGCACATGCATGTTAGTGTTTTAAAATGAAAGCTGCAGCCTAACTGAGATGATCTGTCTTCTGTCCACCTCTTCAGTCCCCACACGTAATCTACAAAATGTCACACACAACTGTGTCAATTGTCACTACTGAACAGTTACTGTAAGTAGATTCAAGCACAGTTCCTCATTGTTTTTCTGTCACTGTTCTAAGCACCTTATACATGTCCGAATGTATTTACACACTGTATAGCTGTACAAGTGAGGATATCAAGTAGAGTGTCACTGCCAAGTGTCATCGAAGCACTGTCACCAAAAAAAAACGACAGGTAAGCATATATACATGTACACAAACACAGAGACTAGCGAACTGCCCTACTGTTGAGCCACATTCTGTGCATGGTAGTCACGGAAACAGTCATTCTTATGAAAGCATAGAGGCACTGGCAGAAAGAACACATATATGACATTTCTACATATCGTCCCTTAGTTGTCATACGGAATAATCAGTACAGAGACATAGCCCTGCATTTTGTCAGGTGTTATGTTGAACCATAGGGAGTCAGGTGTGCCCTTAGCTGCTTGTTTTTGTTGAGCGTATCTGTTAGTTTCTTCTGCTCCTAGCTGAAAAAATGTGAGAGGTAGAAAAAAAGAAATAAATCTAGTGTGGTGGCAGTGTTCGGCAGTGAGTGCACACGGCCTGTCGGCTGTTGGAATGCGCCACGTGGGCAGGATGTGTAGCCAGTTGCCATGTGTTTTGCAGAGCGGCGAGTAGCATGTTGTTCTCTGGGTTGCTTTCATCATTTTCCTGCACAATTTGATCCCACTTCTCTGCTGAATTCTCAGGAATATCATCAAACTCGCTGTTGTTAGCAGACGACGCCACTGTGAAAATCAGTCAGTCTCACACACAACTCTTCGCTTGCAGTTTTTTCTCCTCTTTCTAGTGAATGGAAGTGGTGCCAGCATCCAAAAACAGTGCTGCCACATTACTGGGCTATAGTGGGATATCCCCAACAACTTTTAGTGGCTCTCCAAGCATTTCCACGGCATCAGCACGTGATTGAAACGTACCATACATATGCGGCGGGCAGCTCCTGTCTGTGACTGTTATGAAATCTAGCGCGCTGTGTCAGCACTCCCCTCTGCACCCGTTATGAATACAAGAGGGTTAATGGATGTGCAACACAAAAGGTTAAAAACAGCTATAATACAGTTTGACTCTGAGTCTTTGATTCAGATTTTGTCTGCTGTCCTAAAAATGAAGTCAGAGGAGTATTACCTTTCAAAACTCATCTTACAGAGTAACCATACATTTCTGCCCCCAAGAAGTGTTCAATGTTGAAAAAGAGCACACACACACACACACACACACAAATACTCTATGATCTACAGAAAACAAAAGATGATTCACCGACAGCTAGCATATTATTCCATGGCGGTAGGTCACATTAACTTCCTAATGACATGGCATAACAATCAGTTATAAAAAGCATAAGATCCAAGCACACTCACCCTTTGGACACTGGGCAGAGAGCTCAAACCCCCTCAGACGGTTTGAAAGATCCTGGCTCACAGCCTGTACAGCTCCTGGCACCTTTGGTCCTGTGTGTGTGTGCAAAACAGGACTATCATTCTACACCATGACAGTGGTAGGGTGGGACAGGCAGGTCACACTGTGTATCCAGTATGGTCTGGAAAGCTGTCGATTGGCAAGCGTAGGTTCTCACAACATTGGCATCTTACAATCTATTTTCACTTAATTTCAACATACCTGGGGGAGAGTGGGGGGGAGGTCTTACCGTGCCACTTTGGTTGCATGGCTCAGAAGGCTACAAAGACCTACTTCCATAAAAAAAAAAAAAAAAAATAATGAACAATACAAACCATACAAAGAAGGTCTGTAGAGTAATTTGCAATCTGCTACCACCAAAGCTTCAGTTGCTGTCAAGGTTACTGGCTACCTGAAAGGGAGACTTTATACTGACAATTGGAAAGCAGCTTGTGCAGATACACAGGATAAGTCTTTGACATTGTGACCACAACAAAAACTATTATAATTATGATTTAATAAAACCATAGTCAGCCAGTCTTACAGATCATTCAAGTCAATGACCTTTTAAACCTGGGCAGAGCAACAGTAACCTGGCGTCATTTCATGCATTCATGTTTCAAATATCGTTTCAGATACTGTGGTTTGTGTGTGTGTATTTTGGCTCATTTCCACAATGCTACAGTCTGTTTCACTCTTCTTTTCTTATGTTTACTTAACATTGCACATGATCACACACACAAAAATGACACAATTGGAATGACAGTATCAATCAGTGCTTCTCCAGTAGGCCTATGTTCAAAAGTTTTTCTCAGTAATCAATTTGCAAATATTTGGCTCATTTCTGCAAGATAATCCACCTACTCCTCCTGTGACTTTCATGGCCAGAAGTAAATTTCCCCTATGCCTGTCAAAACAGACCTGTACATGATGAACCCAGTGAAGCCTACCTGCCACATCTGGCAATCCCCTCAACTGTGGTCCGGATTGTATCCATCAACAAGGCAGTCTGTCATTCCTCTCGCACACATGGGTGTTTCATCACATGCGCTTCCTTTTTCTGTCCGACTTTGTCTGTTCGTCTATCAGCCTGTCTGTCTGTCTTTCTTCCAACATGCACATATATTATATTTAATGAGTATGCTTACATCTATGTATGTGTGTTGAAATAAATGCACATGTTCAAACATGCTTATATGCTTTGTGCACACAGCAGGCACACATACCATGTGTGCATGCAATTGACTAGTTTTGGCTAGATTGTGAAGTGCTGAGGTTAGTGTTCATGCTCACATTTATACTAAAACTGTTAAGTCATGACTTCTATGCTTACTTTATTACAAAATATAATACCCTTCAAATGCTTACATTATTGAAAACTCAACACCCTTCAACTACAAAAATCTGACTTGTTTTAAATGACTTGTAGATAGGAACCGCTTATGTGACAACCAATGAACCGTAAAGAACTGAATTTCAGGGGCAACCAACTTTGACCGATTACAAATAACGAGGGAAAGATTACAAATAATGAGGGAAAGGTGTACTGTCAAAAAAGAAAGGGTTTACCTTGTTTCAAATCCCTTTGGACAAGGCAGACAGTCATCTTGTCCAGTGTTCTGCTGGTAAGATCCTGTCACAGATCCTGTCACTTCTCACACACAGGCAACATAACATGAACATAATGTACAAATCTAACAGGTTGAGATCTGTTCACAGTCACAACAGGTCGACACAACGCTGTGCTCTGCCAAAAATTGACCAATTAAGTGTTTAAATGAAAGTCAATTATTTTCACTTCAAACGCATTTACTTCACAACCATCTGTAGATTGCGCTGGTATATTTCTGTGTCGGTTCATGATGGAGTTTTTACATTAAAAAAATTCAAATATTTCACCAAGGGGTTTTTTACATAAAAAATTCAAATATTTCACCAAGTCAGTCACGATGCAGTAACAAGCAGTGTCGAGGGCAGATAAAAGAACAGATCATGGAATGGACTTCTGCCAATGGTCATACCGCGCTGAAAGCACCGGTTCTTGTCCAATGGACTTCACGTGCAGTTAGACAGCTGGGCTAGGCATGAGACTTTTATTACCTGTGGTTTGAGAGTGTTGTTGCCTGTGTATGCCTGTGTATGTATTTGTGAAAAACTGACATCTTTTTTTCCTCCTTCAAGCTTTCTGTGCTGTCACAGACTATGTGAAAAAGTCATCCTTCTTCAGAGAGTCACGACAAACTTGTGTCGTCCAGCAAAGAAAGTAGACCAGTGAGTGACAGACCTAAGCAAAACAAGAAGCCTTTTTCGTCCAGCATCTGATTCTTTTGAAGAAGGGGACATGAACACTATGGCAATTTAGGCAGCAACAGAAGAACTGAAAACTGAAATATCAAACTTTGGCCACTAAGGACAACATAAAAGAGCACAAGACAGAAATGGGAACACTGGTAGCTAGCCTAAATGCTAAGCTGGAGTGTAAGAAGGAAAGCTTTCTGAAGTGCAGAGGAAGACTGACAGTCTTTGGAATGAACCTTATCTGTTTAAAAAAAAAAAAAAAAAAAAAAAAAAAAAAAAAAACAGAGAGCTAAGGGAACAATAAAAAAAGAAACAAGAACAGCGTACTAGACAATTGTTAAGTGACCTCAACAACCAGCAGCAGTACGATGGGCACTGGAACCTCAGAGTCTACAATGTGGCAGAGCAGGCTGGGGAGACGTCTAATGACTGTGCCTGGAAATGCTGCCAGATCTTCACCGGCCTGATCGGCATCACCACAATGGAAGGGGACCTCTAGCAGCCCATCGCACCAGCCCAGTCATGCACGGAAAAAAAAAAAAACGTCCCATTATTGCAAAGCTCATGTCAAGGAAATTAGAAGACAATGTCCTTTCCAACAGGAGGAAACTGAAGACCAAAGGTGTGTTTGTGGACAAGGACCTCACATCACCTAACTGTAAGTTGTCATGGGAGACCTACAGACATTCTTACACCCTCACCACCTGGTACTCACATGGAAAATCATTTGCTAAACTGAAAAATAACAAAACCGTGAGACTCAGGTATGCCTGTTCCTGTGGGACCTTAATGTGGACGCAACATGCAAGGTAAGTGGTTCATTTTGTCTGTCTGTATTGTTTTTCTCCGATAGCTATGGGGTATTGAATAAAGTAAAAACTATGCTTAATGTACATAAATGAGATGTGATTCTAAAAAATGCAAGTATGTTTTTTTTGTTTTGCGATTTTCTACAATTGCTTTCATTTTGCTCACACAGTATGATTCTTTGTTCAAATTTGCTTTTTATATGTAGAAAGCATGTCAGTTGGCTTTGTCATAGTTGGGCATTGTTGAATGGTTCATTTCTCTGTGCGTTTTGGGATGGATGGGTGGGGTGAAACCCCACTGCGTCAATGGTTTTAATTTTTATGAAAATGAAAAAAACAGTGGCTGCTTCTCAGCCAGGTGTTGTCCCTTTGGTTAGTTCTTAAGTCTGTTCATTTCTCTCCGAGAGTGCACGCATGCGTGCATGTGTGTGAGGATGAGACCGGGTATGGCGGGGAGAGGGAGACAGGGGTGTGGGTGGTTGAGAGCGCATGTGTATGGGTGTGCATGTTTTTTTTTGTGTGTGTGCCCTTCTCTGTGTGTACGAGTGTGTGTACATACGTGTGGATGTGGATGTATCTGTATGTGTGTGTGTGCACATGTGTGTGTGTGTATTTGTATGTGTGTCTATATATATATATGTGTGTGTGTGTGTGTGTGTGTGTGTGTGTGTGTACAATTGTACATGTGTGTGTGCAAGAAGTTGGAAAAGAAATAAAATACTGTGAAACAGGTGAGTCAAGTAAAGTGATAACTGTGATGTGTGTTCAGTTTCAAGGGGAGCCTCAGCTTATAAAAATTTACTGAATCAAGACACTCAAGAGCCAACTTTCTGCCACAAATGCAATGAAAGATTACCGAAGGATGTTATGTGGGCTATAACTTTTCAGAATTCCAACAGATTAAAGATATTATGTTAAGATGGTTTCAGGTTAGAATTATCAATAAGATACCAACAACCAATATTGTTTCGAAAAAAATGGGCATTGGGGATTCAGAAAAAAAAGTTCTTTTTGTAGGAGAGAAAAAGAAACCATTCAACATCTTATTGGCATTGCCCTCATGTGCAAACTTTCTGGCAAGAGTTTTGAAATGCCAAAGCCAGTTCTTTCGTTTTCTCTGTCTGATTCATTCATTTGCTTGTTTCTGTCATTTTGTTCTTTATTCAACAATGTGTGTGTGTGTGTGTGTGTGTGTGTGTGGGGGTGTGGGTGTGTGTGTGTGTGTGTGTATTTGTGTGTCCTTTGCAATTACTACTATGCTTATATGTCTGTGATTAGACAAAGAAATGCACATAATGCTCATTAATGGACTAAAATTGTTATTCAATATAATCAGTAGTAGTAGTGGTAATCGTGGTGGTAGTGTAAGCAGTGATGATCATAATGATAATGATCTGTTAGTGTTATTATTGTCTTATGCAATTTGTCGTCCTTATTTGTACTTTGTAATTATTTGAAACAAAAATATCATTAAAAAAAAAAAAGATACTCTCATATGGCAAAAACCTAATTTCTGTTGCTGTCTGCAGCAACAACAAAAACAGACATCACAACTGGCTGCTGTTTTGGGTTGGGGGGGGGGTATAACTTCCTGCCAGTTGCCATCAGAAATGTGTTAATATTCATGCCAAGTTTGCATAACATATTTTATCCGTGCATACATGAACTGAGATAACAGATCAAAGTTTTTAAAAAATGTAACATTTCCAATACTGAAAATAATGTGGAAACATTATCAAAAATACATGGCTTCATCATTTCATGATGCCTTCACACGGCCGTCAGCTGAAAGGTCTCATCAACAATTAACAGTCTGCCAAGTTTGCTTCTGCGAACACAAAGCCAAGTAAATACCAAAGTTAAAAGTTTGCCTTGTTTCTGTAAATGCTTAAGCCAAGTAAATACCAAAGTTAAAAGTCTACCAGGGCACATTATGTATGCATGTTCTACACACGCACATGGCCACACACCCACACAACTGAAGCAGGGTAACTAAATGGATTCTCTTGGTAACACATGTTTGTCAAATTTGAGTCAAAAAAAAAAAAAAAGAGAAGATGAAAGGCATGTCTGACCTTTCCAGCACTGGACACACATGCTGAGTCCTGTCTTGTTGCCATAGGAACCAGCCTGACACGGCTCACAGGATGTACATTTGGTTTTACTGAAATGGGGGAAAAAGAGAACAGTCAACAATCAGACAGAGATGATGATGATGATGATAATCATTATTTCCAAGGATAACAGAAAAGCAAGTGTACGGTTTCACTTCATCCACGTCTTGCCCTGGAAGAGGACCAAGCCTGACAAGCGAGCAACAACAGACTATAACAAAAAAAAGTCTGACCAACATGCATCATTCCAAAGTAAAATGAGACGTTATAGTAGCTGGATTGCAGTCCTCTGATAACATTCACATGCAGCCTTGTTTGTGGGCATGGTACTTATTGTAATATTCATCTTCTTGTTGGTTTAATTTATGTTTTCTTTATCCTTTTCTGTACTTGTAAGCGCTTAGATTTCACGATTTACTACAAAACAGACCAGTGAATGTTTTGACTTGAAGACCGCCTTCAGGTATCACAAGTAACACACAGAAACATGCACAAAACAATACTCCTGTACTGCCCCGCATTACTCACCACTCCGTTCCCTGTATCCATTTGTATTGGCCTACAAATCTAAAGGGTCAACACTGTAATCAAAATACTATAATGATCACGTTAGACTCTCTTCAAGAAATATCCTACATCAAACTGCACTAGCACCAAGTCGAAGAAGTGTCCCAGACAACATAACATTTACATAGACAGGTCCAAGATCACACATTTGCTTGTGAACAAGTCCCAGATAGCACAGAACTTGCTTTCCTAAGAGTCCCAGAATACATTAAACTTTACATATGTGAGTGTCCTGAGATATACAAAACTTTTACTTTCAGAAGTATTCCACTGTCAAATGACATTACCTTCATTTGCAAAAGCATTACAAATGACAAAACTCATTTGCAAAAGTATCACTGATGACGTAACGCTGACTTGCAAAAGATGTCAAATTTGCATACAGAAGCATCACAAATGACAATGTTTCCTTCTTAAAAATGTCCCTGATGATACAACATCAACGTGCAAAAGCTGTCCCAGACAAGTAACGCTAACTTGCAAAAAGTGTCCCAGATGACATCGCTCATACTTGTTCATGTATTCCACATGAAATTACACTTACTAGCAGAAGTCTTGCAGATCTGATATGACTTCATACTTGTTTGTGCAAGTGTCCCAGGTGACATCACACTTTCTCGTGACAAGTGTCGAAGATGACACAACAATTACTTGTAAAGTGTCAATGGTGACATAGCAATTACTAACAAAACTATTGCTGGTAACACTTTTGTTCTCAAACTATATTTTCAATTCAACAATCAAACGACACCAAAGCATACATTGTCTGAGTCACACGTCAACACAATACCTTCTACTCACAAGCATCAGCTTAAGCACGCTTTATCCACCAGTAAGCCATACACACGATTTAGTGACCTTTATATGACAAAAACCACACATATTCACCAACCTTTAGAGGGCTTATTTCAAGCATCTCTTCCCTTCTCCTACACACACCGACACCCATTTCCTCTTAACCTAAAACAAAGACACACCCTCCCATCAGCCCTGGTATTAAACCTCTTTGGGGCTCTTACCCTGATGACATAACTCTTTCTCAGGAACGTCTGAGATGGCATACCTTTTACTTGCACAAAAGCCAAATCGCACAGATGATAACGCATTTACTTGCAATGCTCCCTTGATGACATCAGACTTACATGCACCTGTCCAAAAATGTCTCACTTGCATGCACCTGTCTCAGATGAAATCACACACTTACATGCTGCAATGCATCTGTCCCAAATGACATCACACTTACATGCACCTGTCCCAGATGACACAAATGCACATGTCCCAGATGACATCACACATGCACCTGTCTCAGATGACATCACACTTACATGCACATGTCCCAGATGACATCACACTTATATGCACGTGTCCCAGGTGACATCACACTTCCATGCACCTGTCCCTGAAGACATCACACTTACATGCACCTGTCCCTGATGACATCACACATGCACCTGTCCCAGATGAAACACTTACATGCACCTGTCCCTCATGACAACACTTACATGCACCTGTCCCATAACACTTACAAGGACCTGTCCCAGTTGAAATCACACATGTACCTTTCCCAGACAACGTAACACATGCACATGTCCAAGATTATGTCACACATGTACATGCCCTAGATGATGCCACACATGCACCTGTCCCAGATGACATCACACGTGCAGCAGAAAAGTCTCAGCTGACAAGCTGCACAGTGTTCTTCCAAGTACTGTGACGCTACCGGCTTTTATCACAGAGTGTCTGGGACCAGCATCACACTTGCTTCCACATGCCTACTTGATGACATCACACTTACATGTACATGCGTCCCAGATGACATCACACCTACTTGCAGAAGTATCCCAGCTGACAAGCTGCACAGCTGTCCTTCCCGGTGCTGTTCTGAAACTGGCCTTTACCACACTCCTCACACTCTTCAGCTCCAGACTTTGGTGCACAAGTGCCTGAAAACATTCCACATCTGTTTTGCCATGCCCATTGCCAAATGCTTGGAGGACTCTAATATATGCTTTCTGACAAGGATTGATTAAACAGACTATACACTGAAAAATTAATAATTCTGTGTGTGTGTGTGTGTGTGTGTGTGTGTGTGCGCGCGCGCGCGCGCGCATGTTTCTCCCAATAGATGAACATCTGCAAACACTGCAAGCTACACATGAAAAAAAAGTAATATTTCCCTGAATAACAGAGATTATGATGACACCAGCATAAACAAAACATATAATTCTGTCTTAAGCATTCTGTTTGACAAAATATAGGATGTTTGCCAAGTGTGTGTGTGTGTGTGTGTGTGTGTGTGTGTGTGGAGAGAGAGAGAGAGAGAGAGAGAGAGAGAGAGAGAGAGAGAAAGTGAGAGAGAGACACAAAGTATGTCTGTGTGTGTGTGTGTGTGTGTGTGTGTGTGTGTGTGTGTGAGAGAGAGAGAGAGAGAGAGAGAGAGAGATCTGTGTGTGTGTGTGTGTGTGTGTGTGTGTGTGTGTGTGTGTGTGTGTGTGTGTGTGTGTGTGTGTGAGAGAGAGAGAGAGAGAGAGAGAGAGAGAGAGAGAGAGAGAGAGGAGAGAGAAAGAGTGTGGCGTGTGTGTGTGTGTGTGTGTGTGTGTGTGTGTGTGTGTGTGTGTGTGCATGTCTGTGCATGTGTCTGTGTCTGTTGTGTATCTGTGTGAGCCTGGATGCCTCTGTGAGCGAGAGAGAGTGCGTGCGAGCATGCGTGTGTGCATGCGAAACCAGTTTCCTGGTAAATCTTAGCAATACAACACAAAAAAGCAATTTCCTTATACACTGATGTGCACACAGAGGCACACACACACACAGTTTCAAACTCCACTCAACTTATTTGTAGTCCAACCAATCACCGAGGCCTTACTACACTCACCTCTAACATGTGTCACACCCCTAAACAACTACAATCCAGCAAAATCTTGCATACTTAACAACAAAACAAACAAACAAGCAAGCATCAAATAACAAACACCAACCACAAAAAACAAAAGAAAAAGAAGAATTGATTCACACACAGTGCAAGCTCTCCACGCTGCTTTAATGGCAAAACATGCATGCAACAACAGCAGATGAAATCTAGCAAAAAGAAAAAAATGAGAACAAAGATGAGAAGTCAGCTCATCTTATTGGAATTCTGACCTTGAGGACACGCCTT
>JADBJO010003909.1:95000-102500 GCA_016801955.1 Conus betulinus | reverse complement strand
CATGTTCGGAACAAACTGGACAAATTCCAACCTGTTGACAGTGCTGTCGCGATGATGACACTCTTCATGGCTTTTGCAACATCATTCTACCTCCAGTAAAAAAAAAAAAAAAAAAATCAACACTGGATAGCACAGCTTCTGATGATCATGGGAGTGTGGAACGAGTCGCTTTCGACTTTGTGCACAGCAATCTGTTTCGCACAGTGTGTGCTCTGCGCAATGTACCTTCGGGCTATCATGTGACGAGCAACAATTACTTGTAGAGTAGTTTCCCTTTCTTTGTTTTCGTCTGCATTGCGCGTCTCTCTCCAGTTTTCGACCTGCTGGAATGCCGACAAAAGGGAAATGGAGCTATGTGCAGTTACACGTACGTGCGTGCGCGCGCGCGCGCGCGCATGTGTGTGCGTGCGTGTGCGGGGGCGTGTGTGTGTGTGTGTGTGTGTGTGTGTGTGTGGAGAGATCAAGAAGCGCCGAAGAACAGCTCAACGCCACAACCGCCTACTGTCCCTTAATTCTCTCTCCCTGTCATATTCTCGGATTGGGCTGCACTGGTGTGAGCGAACATCAGGAGCAAGAGAGAGAGAGAGAGAGAGAGACGGAAAGATGCTAAGACAGGGGGTATTCATTCACACACACACACACACACACACACACACACACACACACAGAGAGAGAGAGAGAGAGAGAGAGAGAGAGAGAGAGAGAGGGGGGGGGGGGGAGGAGACATGGCAAGACAAAATTCTTTATTTACGTGGATAATAGATATGCACTGACGTGCTTTTTTACATCCAATCCTGGCCCTCACTTGGGGCTACAATATGCAGTGAAATGAAATAATGTAAGAAAGCAAACAAAGCGGTCATACAATCATAATGGAACTTCAAATGAAAATAGAAGAGAAATGAAATGGGGAGAGAGAGAGAGAGAGAGAGAGAGAGCGACAGAGAGCGAGAGAGAGCGAGAGGGAGAGAGGGACAAGGCGAGAGAGGGTGCGGGAAAGAGCGTTAGAAACAATCTGACAATCAAAACATTCCAAGGAGATGCAAGACAAGCAATTTGAAGCACCAGGGGGAAAAAATGAAAATAAGCACAAATCGGGGGGAGATGCATAATGATGGCCCAGTCACCACGTCGGGGGGGGGGGGGGGGGGGGGGGGGGGGGGGGGGGAGGATCATATAGATAATAAATCAAGTCATTCCAACAGAACTGTGTATGTGTGTGTGTGTGTGTGTGTGTGTGTGTGTGTGTGTGTGTGTGTGTGAGAGTGAGAGAGAGAGAGAGAGAGAGAGAGAGAGAGAGAGAGAGAGAGAGAGAGAGAGAGAGAGAGTCGCATAAGAATACAAGCATACAAGCATACAACATAATGAAAAGATTGCAGGTAAAAGTAGGAAACACACACACGTGCGCGCGCGCGCACACACACATACACACACACACACGCGCGCGCGCGCGCGCGCGCGCGCGCGCGCGCGCGCGTATACAGCATACTATATAAACGGAATAACAACATGTGCATTTCAAGTACAAAACACTTTCTAAATAGTCAGGGTCATACAAAAGGCAAAGAGGGTGTTGGTGGTTGGTGGTGGATTTATGGCGAAGTATGCAAGTATTGGCACATAAGATGGTTGAAATAATGGTGTTTGAAGGTTGCTATGCATTGGTGTTGTTTGGTTGATTCAGGGAGCGAGTTTCCATTGACAGGAACCTGAATATGTTAAACTGGATTTGAATAAATCAATTCTAGGAACAGGGACATGAAGTTTGGGTAGAGTCCTTGAGGAATTAATTGAGAATCTGTGAACTAATGTTGAGGGTGCCTTCCCAGACACAATCTTGTGCATTATGATCCCTTTGTTGTATTCTAATCTCAGACTTAAGGGGAGAACTTGAATCTTTATATAGTCCGAGTCCAGAAGACTACTGCTTTTTTAGGAGGACTAATTTGAGTGCTCGCTTGTGTAGGCTTAGCAATGGTTTGAGGGTGTTAGCGCTAGCAGAGTCCCATAGAGTAGATCCATAGTCTATGTATGATTGGATATGAGACTGGAAAAAGAGCTTGCGTGAATGCAGGTCGAGGAAGCGTTTGATTCTGGAGAGTTGATAAACTTTCTGCGAAATTTTGCTGCACAGTGAGGTTATGTGAGTTTGCCAACTAATATTGTTATCAATTGTTATTCCTAGCACTTTGAGGAATGTAACCTGTTCAACTGGTACAATTTTTAAGATGTACAGGAGGGAACTTAATAGTGAGATTTGTCTTTTTTGCCTAGTTGTGATAAGCAAGCATGGATTTAGTTTTTTGAGGGTGAAGTGACATGTGATTTAAATTCAGTCCATCTTACGAGGTCATTTGCACTTTCTTGTAAAGTTTGTGCAAGAACAGTAACATCAGAATGATTTGTGTGTGTATTGTTGTATCATCAGCAAAGAGTTCACAGGTGGATGTAATATAGAGAGGTAGATCATTGATGTAAATGGTGAACAGTAAGGGACCCAGGATAGAGCCTTGTGGGACGCCATAGGAAAGTGTTTGAAATGAAGAGAAATTGTATTAATTTTCACACATTGTTGCCTATTTGTGAGATATGAGCCAAAAAGCGTAAGAGTTTTGTGGATAAGCCATACAATTTCAATTTTCTGAGAAGAAGGTTATGGTCTATCACATCAAATGCTTTTTTGAAATCAATAAATAGGACACCACAATATCTGTTGTTGTTAAATGCTATTTAGCCAGTCATCAACGAGGTTGATTAGGGCTGTGTGGCATGAATGGTTGTGTCGGAACCCGGACTGTGTCTTGGATGAAGCAAGTGGTAAGTATTAAGGTGGTGTAATGTGTGTTTGTTTTTTTATGTGTTTTTCAAAGGTTGGAAAGAGTGGAAGTGATTGAGATTGGTCTGTAGTTTGCAGGGTCTGAGTTGTCACCTGATTTGTAGATAGGTATGACTTTCGCTTTTTTGAAACTATCGGGAAAATGATTTTTGTCGATGCATAAATTGAAGATGTATGTTAACGTATCTGTAATTGCTGGAGCTGCTAGTTTGAGGATTTTGCCATCTAGGCCATCCACCCCGCAGGCACCAGGCACCTGACTGTTTTAGGTGCGTTAGGTAGTGATAAACTTCAAAGACTGTTACTGGTGGAATATAAAGTTCAGACGTGATGTTTTTATCTTGGCAATATTGTTTCAGTTTTTGAAGGTCGTTTGATCTGGAAGAATCTGTCGTGACAATGTTACTGGCTATAGTGCAAAAGTGGGAGTTCAGCTGTTCGACAGAGATGTCTTTAATTACAGTTGATTTGAAGAAGATTTATTGTTTGTAAGTTCGTTATAGCTCTCTCCATACCAATTTTGGGTTCTGGTTTGATGATATTAGTTCTCGATAATATTTCGTTTTTTCTGCGCTTCTGTGAATTTATTGCATTTCAGTTTTTTAGATTCCTCTTCATAGCCATGTTGTTTAAGCATATCTCTAAGGTAACCTGCCTCCTGTAACTCTTTAGTGTACCATGCCGGCTTAGGATCATGTCGTACTCTAATCGTTTTTAGAGGGGCGTGTTTGTCATATATTTCTGTAAATGTTTTAATCCAAAATTCAACAGCAAGATCTGGATGAGTTATGTTGAAAACTGAAGAGAGATTTGAGTTAAGCAAGTCATGCAGAAAATCTTGGTTGTTAAAGTTTGTAAAGCAACGGTAGGTTATTGTCTTGTGTCCCGTTTTGGGAATTTTTTACTCCTTTTTTTGGACCATGTGATACAAATTGGGTAATGATCACTACAGTTTAGAACAGGGACGCAGGCTTCTGCTACGTTAGTTTTATCTGAAATATAAATATGGTCGATAAGTGTCTTCGAGTTTGGTGTGACTCTTGTTGGAGAATCGATGAGTTGATGCAAATTAAATAGGTTGAATGCTGTGTGTCCATTGGTTTTGCATTTTCAGAAGATCTATGTTAAAGTCTCCAAGTAAAATGATTTCCTTGGATTCTAGCGAGACTGCATCCATCATTGTAATAAATTTGTCGACCCAGTTTACCCTTTCAGATGGGTTCCTGTAACAGAATCCAACCAAAATGGGAGGGTTTCTTTTCAGCTTAACTTCTATCCAGACACATTCTACATCTTTACTTTCTAGGTGTAGAAGTCGTTTGAAGGTAAGGGTTTCGCTAATGTAGATAAGAAGACCCGTCTCTTTCGGTTGTGTAGGATCTTTCCGGATTGTGTTTATATCCTGGAATAGTTACATCATTGTTGCTAATGCGTGCAGCTAATCTGGATTCAGAGAGTCCTAAAATATGAAAGGGTTTTCCATGATTCCAAATCAGTGTTGATATATCTGATGTCTTGTTAACTGCATGTTGGATATAAGGTGACAGATTCGGAGTCCTTCTTTGCATGGCCATGCAGACTGGTTCTTGCTCATTTCTAGTTGTGTACTGATGTGATGATAATAAGAGACGGCGATTTTGCGTTTGGGTGACGTTATGATGTGTATTATAAAGGAACAGAATAAAATCACATAAAAGAGCGAAAATGGGGCTGGTTTATACACCGTAACAACTTTTAGGAAACCAGAAGGGTATGAGAAAAAAAAAAAAAAAAAAAAAAAAAAAAAATCTTTACAGTATCTGTCCGTAACTCCTCGGCCAGATGGTATACTTATGGATACACGTTTCTGAAATGAAAATATACACTTCCTCACAAAGGAAGCAGTTTTAAAACAAGATTACACTTAAGGGGATACAGAAAGAGGTGGAAAAAGGAAAATGAAACTTAAGACAAAATATCAAAGAACCAACAACTCAAAATGAAAACAAGTGGGAAAAAAAAAAAAAAAAAAAAAAAAAAAAAAAAAAAAAAAAAAAAAAAACTCACTCACAAATACACAAATCACGTAGCCGCACTTGTAGTTACGAGTTGGCAATGCACAATATTGCCTCGTTTGCAGTAAGCAGTAGTCTTTTTTTTAATTGCAGAGTCTGCTGCTGTAGAGGCTTTGTTCAGTCTCTTTCTATAAGGCACACAGTCTTGCGCTTTTACAAAGTCTTCTGTTGTATACTTTTTTTTTTTCCACAGCACACAGTCTTGCGCTTTTCCAAAGTCTTCTGTTTTACTTTTTTTTTTTTTTTTCCACAACACCACTGAAGGCACTTCTTGATACGAGAGTAATATGTCGTATTAGTATGATGCAATACATATGACAGGCACACGACAGACTGCAGCAGGCCATACAAAGAAACAAAACAAACAAAAAAAACAAAAACACGTAAACACACACACACACACACACACACACACACACACACACACACACACACACACACACACACACACACACGCGCGCGCGCGCGCAGACACACACACACACACGTGTGTGTGCATCCACACACATGCATGTAGAAAACTTAATGCGCTCACAACAATTAGATATGCGCAGACACACATAGCACATGGATTATGAAATAGCTTATTGCAGTACATATCTATGTGCTATGCATTGGATATTAACATTATGCAATGACATACAAATATAAGGATGCATACAGTGACATATCAATTCAATTCAATGAGGACATGGGGAGAGGAGCTGGTTGGTGTTGCTGTGACAGGAACTGAGCAGTCATTGTGTTCAGCAACTGAACAGCAAATGGATGTAGCGGGCTGGGGGGTTGTGCTGACTGCAGTGGGATGTGCGTGATGGTGGGGGGTCGGAAGTGTAATGTGTTGGGTGGTGGTAGGAGTGTTGTGTTCGGAAGTGTAAGGTGGTCATTGTCTGGAGTTGGTGGATTGTATGGGGTATTAGAGGGGGGTAGTTGTGCTGTGCTGGGAAATTGTGGCCAAGCTGTGTTGTGAGGTTGCAGCTGAGATGTGTTTGGAGGTGGGGTGTGTGTGTTGGTTGCTGCTAGTGTGTGGTTTGGACATGGAAGGGGGTGATGTGCTGTGTGGGTGGAGGGTGCAAGTCACGTTTTCTGTACTCTTTATATTGATGTTTGTCATTTCTATTCACTGGGGAAGAAAAGGAATACATGTGGGTAGGGGATTGTAGAAGGGGTTGCTTTGTAGGGCGTTGATGCCGACCTAGCATATTATACACACTGCGAGAGTTTGGATTTTTGGGAGTGTTTGCTGGGAAATCAGTTTCGTAGTCATAGCTAGGGGGACTGTTAGTGGTCACAGGGGCGTGTTGTGTTGCAAGACGGTCACTTCTTGCTCTTTGTGTGGTGGGCCTGACGTAGCTGGATGGTTGGGTCTTGTGGTTATTAGTGGGACAGATGTTGGGGCAAGGACTTTGAAGCCATATGAACTGGGATGTAGTCTGTCCTGGTACATGGCTTTCTTTGGTGCCCCAGATCTGGCGAGGAAGGAGGGGGTGTTATCTAGGTAACTGATCCTCTCTTGACGGCAGGAGAGGCGAAGATTGGCCGTGGATCGTGACGCCATGTCCTTAAGGGGGTGTTGACCAAGGGGAGGAAGAATGGAGGAGGCCTGCAGTGAAGCACTGGGGAACGCTTGCCTAAGTAGGTGGATTAACTCAACCCAGTCTGCTACAGGCACTGGCCTTTCGTCACAGCTGTTGATCCCCACATGGAAAGTGACCCGTTGGATGTGGGGTGATGGGGGCAGTGATTTCAGCCACTGACACAGCTGATGGACTGTCAGGCCAGGCACAGACAGATTGTTCACCCTGTAGCGCTCTGTTGACATTTGCTTCTCATCTACCCCTTTTAACACAGAGTCTCCTAATAGTAGCATGTTACAATTTTCTGGGATTGTCTTTTGTCGTAGGATAGCTAGAGGAGGTGGGGGATGTGGATTCTGTTTGTTGATGGCAGTGGGGATTTCTGTCATTGTGTTTGTGTGTGGTTTGTGTTCTTGTTGTGTAGAGATTTTGGTGATGGAACAGAAGAACCTGTGTTTGCTCTGTAGAACTGTCTGACAGCACACTGTATGTATTGGATGTTTCCACAGCATACTCCATCTGTGTAGATGATGTAGTTGATGTGTCACTGTGTGTCTGGATTGTTTGGTTGTCTGGTTGTTGTGTTTGATTGATTGGTTTGAGGGCGTGCATTCGTTTCCTAATGTCAGTATTGATGTTGTTTTGACTGTCTTTGAATGATTGCAGTTTGCTTGTGCTGTCTTTCATCTGGCGCTGTAGATGTGTTTGTTCATTTTGTACTTGTTTGATTTGTGTGATAGATCTTGATTTAATGACTTTATGGAATTTTTTTACCCTAATCTCCATATCACCCGTGTTCTGAGTGTTCTGTTCAACTTGCTGGGATGTGTGTTCAAGTTTATTTTTCAGTGTTTGTATGTCTTGCTGCATGTTGGAGATAGTGTGTGTGGCTGAGATAAGCTGTTTTTGAAGGTGTGTGATAACGGCCATGCTTGCTAGCTGAGAGAGTGTGGGGGAAACCCGATGCTGTGAGCTGGCACTCTGGGAGGTCAGTGTGTTGACAGAATGGGTAGCAGTCTGAGGGTCAGTACTG
>JADBJO010003909.1:72500-90000 GCA_016801955.1 Conus betulinus | reverse complement strand
ATGCGATAGATGCGCTCATTCCGAGAACACCAGTCAGATTGTGAGTACGTGGTGTGGAAGAACGTAGAAAATTAGAAAAATCTCCTGTAGTACAGAAACTGTCATATACGTTGCCAAAGCAAAACATGGAGACGTACCAGCTGCGGAGTGATCGGTGGATCACACAGAACATGTGGCGCCTGTCACTTCGCGGTCTGGCCGCCCGGGCAAGTCTAAGCCAGCCTCAGAACAATGGGGGGGGGGGGGGGGGGGGGGGGGGGGGGGGGCGGGGGGGGGGTTGACATCCGCTTGCTGACCGACCCCAATTTGGAATGCCATATTGAACGGGCCTCCACGAGGGATGAGCCATCCCGGGATGGGGAGTATGACATTCGGACATACTGAGCGTAATGGACACTGGGGAAGGTATTCTTGGGTTTCTCTCCCCGCGGGGGACGCCCATGAAGACTGTTTCCCAGGAAACACCAGAATGCGCTGTCCGGAGCTCTTCCTCATCCTTGGAGCGGCTGCCTGGTGTGGTAAGGTCTGACACGGGAGTTGAGGCCAAAAGTACAGTCTCCTCCCAGGAAGTGGTATTCCGGAGCGGGGACCTCCGGAAGTCTAGAGCGCCTCGTTAAGCGGGCAGCCTCAACACATCGCGGGGCTCTAGGTAAAGTTCCCAAAACTGGCCCAACAGAAAGTGGACCTGCATTCACCTCCCGTACTTTCTGGAGGACTGCGAGTGAGGAGGCAGAAGAACACTTCTCGGCTTCGACCGGAGGGAGGAGGAGACAGGCTAAAAAGCCTAAGGCTATTCCCAGTGCCACCTTCGCTCCTCCTTCGATCGAGCCGAGGGAGGTCGTCCCTGTAGCCAGTCACACTCGGCCAGTTGAGTCTTGGGAGGAGGAGTGTATGGTACCGGGCTGCCAAGAGCCAGTAGGGGACCTGAAGGTGCATGCCTTCATGCATCACCTCCCTGGAGTCTTCGATGAACGGCTGTCCCCAACATCAGAAAATGTGCTGAAGTGGCGTAGGAAGGCGTTGCTGCAGGCCATGGACTGGCCGATTATGTCGTCTGGTCGCTGGGAGGACTTGGTTCGGTTCCTCAACATGCAGCGTCTCCTGTCCACCCTGAAAGATGCACGCATCTCGGATGGGCACCGGGAGGCTATGACAGCTTTCTGTCAGTACATTGGGAAGCCGGTGCCAACTACCTTCCAGTTGTACCCGCAGAATTGCCAGCCGTGTTAGTCCATTGGAGGGTGGTGCTGCTTCTGGTGGCGCGGATGGGACCACCTGGAGAGTGAGTACTGGCGGGAACACTATCCGACGCCGGAGGCCTTTGAGCCTGCCCAAGCAGCCATGATACCCGATACCCAGTTCCCGCGGGCATTTGATGCGCATTTCCACCTGGATAGAACTATCCGGACCATGCGGCTCCCGCTGGACTCCAACCCACAGGCTATGCTGGATGGGACCTTTGTGAAGATGGAAAAAACGGGTCCGGTTGGTGGGAACTTGTGCCTCCTTCTGTGATCCCGTCTTCTACCCCTCCTCCGAGGATCTCGCCCAGTAGCCTGAGAATATGGTGGTAGCGGCTGGGCTGCATCTGAAGCATTGTGCGGAACTGGCTGGTCGAGAAGTGGAGCAAGTCCTTTTGAAGCTGCGGAAACTTGTCTCATCGCCACGGGTGGCTGCTGTGGGCGAGATTGGACTCGACCACAGCATACCAATTGAGACCTGGTCTCAGCAAGCTGTAAATCTCCGCAGAATTCTGCCCTTGGTTTCACCCCACCATGTTCTCGAGCTGCATTGCCGAGGGATGTCCGGATGTTCTCGAGCTGCATTGCCGAGGGATGTCCGGAGATGATGGGGCGGAGGCCTATCTCCAAACGCTGTGCCTGGTCCGGAAGGGAGTGCCCCGGGAGCAGCGTGTATATGTGCACTGCTTCACGGGGGATGAGAATGTCCGTGACCGGTGGGTGGAGGCCTTCCCCAACGTCCATTTGGCTTTACCCGGCTGGCCAGGTCCTTTAACCAGGACCAGGCCAAAGCACTAGGTGGGATGGACCGGGACCGTATCCTGCTGGAGACAGATGCTCCATATTTCACACCCCAGAAAGACCCAGTGGTCTGCACCCAACCAGCTCTTCCAGGTGGCCGAGTGTGTTGCACCGATGCTGTCAATGCCCGTGGAGGAGCTATTGGACCTGACTGCCGACAACGCTCTGCGTCTCTTCAGCTGTTAGAGACATGCGGATGCCAGCCGGACCTGAGCTCTTGTGAGGGAACTACACTCGCTAAAGCTTTTTTCATAAAGTCGGGGGGAGTGTAGTGACGCACACAGTGCGCATACGCACCCGGTTCACTACCGGAACGGAAGGTGCGCCTCCCATGAGTAGTGCTCACTTATCAGCAGACGACAGGGCGAAGACTAAGCTGGGCAATCGACTCGCAACCCCCGGCGTTGTCCACATCACCTCAAGCCCAGCTCCCCAAGTAGAAGTCTACACCAGCCTCAGCAGTCTACCCAAGCCGACGTCCGTCCCTACGCCAAGCAGCGAGTGACGCGAGGCGTCGTCCTGAGACAATACCAACTGTTGACCCGGGTGCGGACTGCAACCAGTCTCCGCGCCCAGCAACTACCTGACAGACCAGACGTGGCATTCATAGCCTTCCCCTGGTCACACCATTAGCTGCTTGGTCCTCTGACGCGGGCGAACGGCCTGGACAGAGCGTGTCGCAGACTGACCACCACTCGCCGTCCCAGCTACTGAAGGGCGAGTTGCACTGTGTGCGTGTGCATGTGTTTGTGTGTCTGAGAAGTAGTTACGATACTAGGAACAGTTAAAACACTGGATAGACATGTCACACTAAGCCACCCTTCTAAAGTGTAGGATAAACACTTTAGTAATTTGCCAGTGAAAACTTCGTCTTTTGAGGTGAATTATGGATTTACAGCTCTTCAGATAGTCTTGAAATGTCATTCGATCATTTTATTTTTCTGATGCGGACTAATACCATCCTTTACCTTACTCTTTAAATAAGTTGCCAATTGTATGTGTGTGTGTGTTTACAGGTGCGTATGCGTAGCCGCGCGCACACGTACGTGTGTGTGTGTGTGTGTGTGTGTGTGTGTGTGTGTGTGTGTGTGTGTGTGTGTGTGCGCGTGCGCGCGTGTGTGTGCGCGTGCGCGCGTCTGTGTGCGTGTGTGTGTGTGTGTGTGTGTGTGTGCGTGTGTGCGTGTGCGCGTGTAATGGGAAAAAAGGAAAATTCAGTGTCCAATCCCATTTCACCTCGAGGAAGAAGACAGGCACATATAGAGGGAAAAGACGAATAGAGGCAGAGATAGAGAAAAAGAGAGAGAGTTGTAGATGAGCCTTATGTTTGGAAGGGGGCACTTGAGAGTGTGTATGGAGGAGAGGCCGTGGGAAAGAAAAAGAGCTGGTATGATTCAAACTAATCCATCAGTCATCAATCATTTTCCTTTTTCCACCCCCAACCGGCATTATCACACCAATGCCACCACATCATCTCATTTATGACAATGATCATCATCCTGTAGTACTGTATATCTCACTTATGATAATGATCATCATCCATCAGTCATTGATCATTTACTCTATTCCCCAACTGGCATCAACATACTAAGGTCAGTACACTATTCCACTTTTGTAAATGACCAACATCCCACACTACTGTGAATCAGACTCACACCATGACAATGATCATCATCCATCAATCACTGTTTACCTCCTTCATTCCCCCATCAGGCATTATTACACCAATACCACAACATTATCCAATTTGTATAACAATGATCATCATCCCACAGTACTGTTGATCTCAAATGATCCATGATCATCACCCATCAGTCATTGACACCCCCCCCCCCCCAACCACCCTCTTCCTGAACTGGCAGTACTATACTAGTGCCACACATTATTTCACTTATCACAATGACCATCATCCTACAGTATCTCATTTATGACAATGATCATCACCCACTACTTCCTTTATTCCCCAACTGGCACTATTGTACCAATGCTACAGTATCTCATTTATGACAATGATCATCACCCACTACTTCCTTAGTTTATTCCCCCAACTGGCACTATTGTACCAATGCTACATTAATCCACCTACATGAAAATGACTCTCGCCCTATAGTACTGCTGATCCTAAATGTTCACTGTCCACAAGTCACTGGAAATACTGTCGTCCCGTGATCACCTTCATACTGCAATATATATGGCAATGAGGAAGCTGACCATTTGGCAAAGGAAGGAGAACAGCAGCCCAGAACAGAACAGAAAAAATCAAAAGTATTATAAAGGAGAACCAAAAACCAAAAAGGCAGATGGCTTGAGCAGCATCCTACTTCAACAAGAGGGATGGACACTACCGGATGCCCAGATCAGACCTTCATGAGACTGAGTACAGGGCACTCCAGACTGAGACATCACATGTCCACTATATTTCACAATGGCAAGTCTTTAAATCATCCATGCAGTATAGCCCAACGAACTAGGCTACCAACACACTGATGAAGGGAAAGCCCTATTGACCACTGGAGGGCCTTTGCCATACAGCAGCCTTCGTTAATACCTCCAAGGTTCCTACCTAAGTGAAAAGGAAGAAGACCATCCTACATTACTGTTGATCTCTAACGATCATCACCCCATCAGTCACTGACATCCCCCTCCCTCAACTAGCATCATCATACTACTGCCACCACATCGTTTCACCTATGACAATGATCAGCATCCTACAGTGCCTTTGATCACAGTTATGATTCCAGCAACAACAAGGATTATCATCCTGTAGCACTGTTGTTATCAAATGACCATCACCCATCAAGGTTCACATTTTTTCTCAATTTTTAATAACAAGAATGATCATCATCCTGTAGCATTGTTGTTATCAAATGGTCATCACCCAGTACGCTTTATCATCATTATATATTTATTCAAAACCCCCTTGTGTGTGTGTGTGTGTGTGTGTGTGTGTGTTTGTATATGTGTGTATATATGTGTGTATACGTGTGTGTGTGTGTGTGTGTGTGTGTGTGTGTGTGTGTGTGTGTGTGTGTGTGTGTGTGTTTGATAGTTTTGATTTCACCCATGACAACGGTCACTATATAGTATTCATCAGTCATTGATAATTTCCAATTTTCTGCTCAATTGGCATTATCATACCAATGCTATCATGTTATTTCACTCATGACAATGATCAACGTCCTATAGCATTGTTTATCCCTCTTATGACAATGATCATCATCATCATCAAAAAAAAAAAAAAAAAAAAAAGAGAGAGAGAGAGAGAGAGATGGGTGTGTAGTGTGTATGTGTGTGAAAACCCCACACAATTAGTCTCTTTTGACCATAATTCACCCATAATACCCTCCCCTCTCTTCCCCCCCCCCCCCCCCCCCCTTTGTCTCCAGCAACAATGTTTGCATGAATTTCTCACCAACACCCACCCCACCCCCCCCCAATGCATACGCTTGTGCGGGAGGAGAGATATGAAATCTTTCTCTCTCTCTCCCCCCCCCCCCCCACCCCCCTGTTACCCTCTTCCACCCCCCCTCCATATTCTGTCTCCCCCCCCCCCCCCCCCCCCCACGCTTTGTCCCCCTCCTAACGACATCTTACCACCCATTGATCATTTCCATTCTCTTCCAATCATTACTAACATTACCACACCCCCACATACGACTACCCACACATAACTTCTATCATCACCATCCATTACAATTGTTCATTTATTTATATCTTTTATATTCTTTATTTACTTATTTTATTTCATTTCATTTATTTATTCATTTATTTATTATCATTAGTTTTATTTAGTTCATTTTTTTGTTTTTACTTATTTGGTGTTATGGGTGAAAATGAATGACTGTACAGCATACGACTCCCATTTTGGCTGGCGGCCATCTTGTAAGTTGCTCAAATACACAAATTTTCTTTTTTTTTTTTAAACAGACCTGTATCTGATTATGTTCAAGGCATGAAATTGTCCTAAATTTGGTGTTTGTAGCATTAAATGAACAATTATGCAAAATATATTCCAATTTTGTGTCGGCCATTTGAAAAAAATGCCCCCGAAACACGTTTATACAAATTTTTCATGGTGGCTCTAAATCAGGTTTTGTTCAGGACATAAAACTGGCCATCTCTGCCAAATTTGGTGCTTGTTGCATGAAGTGCATGATTTTTCGACATAGAACCCCCGCTAATTAGAATGGGCGTGTACAAGCAATCATGCAAACACATCTAAATACAGTATATTGACACATATACCGCATTCATGACACTAAATTCTAGTAGGCTACAACGTCCGCTCTCGCCTTGAATGCCCGATACAAAAAGATACAAAGATTCCTTATGCTATCACTGTTATTACAAGACTGATAAACAGAAACAGGAACGGAAGATATTAGAATTTTTGTAATATTTAGGGGCAATGTACTGTTTTCTTAAACTGTCCAAGAAAGGACAGTACAAAGTAAAATACAATTCACTTTCAACAGACCTTACGTAATGGGCATAACAGATTATGTTTCATGCCTCCTGTATCTATAAAAATGCGCCCTCAAGGCGGAGGTACCGAAACGAAATCTTGTCATATTTCAATTGTCTATCAACGTCGAAAGGTAGATATTTGGGTACACAGAGTAGAGCGTGAGAACATATTGTAAGCATTTAAGAGAGAGAGAGAGAGAGAGAGAGAGAGCGAGAGAGAGCGAGAGCGAGAGAGACAGACAGACAGACAGAGAGAGAGGGAGAGATGAAGTAAGACACACACAAACACCATAAGAAAAACTACTTGCACGCGCGCACACACACACACACACACACACACACACACACACACACAGAACTCAAAACACATACACATGCCATGAGAAAACCACACACACACAACCCAGAACAGATGCACTTGCGCACATATACTCACGCGCACACACACAAACACACACACACACACACACATACCTCAACACACATAGACACACACAGACCGATACACCACACTGTCCTTACACATGAAACGAGCCATACATGCACAATTCAAGTAGTAAGTGTTACTGAAATGTCTGTAATGTGTTTTTCACGGATAGACCCTTGCGAAGATTTGTCAGCAACACGACCCGTATATTTCTATTAAAAGTTTTCAGCCCAGCCGACCACAGAGGGCCATATCAGGGCTTTTACCCTTTGAAAGACGATGTCGAGCCTCTCTTAAGAAAAGGCACTCGAGTTGATGCAAAAGGAGTCCAAGCCTTTTAACGGACCACTTGACTCAGAGATCGGGGGGGGGGGGGGGGGGGGGGGGGGCGGCGGGACAAAAAAGAAAGAAAAAAAGAACAAGTCTATACTTTCCTTGTTATCGGCTGCGTCCCTCCACTTTACTCGTCTTGGTCTTCAATTTCTGTGGCCGTTGGTGTAGCAGCATCTGGTATCTGTTTTCATGTAAACATTTTTCATTAGTCATTCCATATTTGCAATTCACTGAAACAGGTTTTACTGAAATGATCTAAAAGGGGTGAAGCATGATAGGGGAAAACCTGACACGAGTGTCTAGTTGTACAGGTAACTCACTGTGTGTGTGTGTGTGTGTGTGTGTGTGTGTGTGTGTGTGTGTGTGTGTGTGTGCGTGCGTGCGTGTGCGTGTGAGAGAGAGAGAGAGAGAGAGAGAGAGAGAGACAGACAGACAGACAGACACAGACAGAAGGCGTGAGCGAGCAAGCGAGCGAATGAGTGAGTGAGTGAGGGAGGGAGGGAGGAGAGAGGGGAGATAGGGAGACAGAGAAATACAGACAGACAAACATGACAGAGACAGACGGACGAGAAGATTAACACCCTCTAGAAGAAACAAAACAAGAGCATAAACCCACATCCTAGCGTTCAAAACACACTACTACTGTCTCTTTCCATTTGACCTGAAAATGCACGTGTTCTGAAATAAGCGTTTAAAAACAGATTTCTTCCACACGCGCGCGCTCGTGTGCGTGCACGTGTGTGTGTGTGTGTGTGTGTGTGTGTGTGTGTGTGTGTGTGTGCGAGCGCGTGTGCACGTGCATGTGCGTGCATATGTGAAGACCTTCGGTAGGGATGTTTTCTGGTAGCAGGGAAAAATCATTCGTCGAAACCCACTCTCTCCCGTTCTCCCTCAACTGAAATCACCAGGAAAAACTGACGACTCAAACCCTGTAACATGCCAATGTTATAATTATTGATTGTTATTACTGGCAGCGCTCATTTGGCGCCCATCCCTCGTTGGGTTTGAGACCAAGTTCTAAGCGCTTAACAATCCACAGTCGTTTAGAAAACAGGCTGACGTACCCGAGTAGAGCCGACAGCGCGGCCCTGCTGGCACCGAGCATTTGTTTCCCCATGCCATTCCGTCGGGTGTCCATCCCTCATCCTTCTATTCCAATGGCATATTCAGAGGTCGGACGGAGCGGAGAGGAGAGGAGAGGAGAGGTGAGGGGAGAAAGGGAGAGTTCGGAGCCCTTTTCTGCTTCACCCCGACTCTTATTCTGGAACCAAAAAATAGAGATGCTTAAACTTAATGTAACACTGGCACCACCCAACACACCCACACCCACACAAATTGGACTCCTGTAATGCTTTAAAATTAACCTCTTTCTACCAGTTGATGCAAAGGATAAAAAACAAAACACAGCCATCGCAAAAAAAAAGAAAATAGAAAAAGAAATAAAACCCCTGCAGGACCCTCAACGCCCCCCCCCCCCCCCCTCTTCTGATCTACCTCAAACTGACTTCCCTTTCCTAAGTTTAACGTCTCGGAAGTCCTTTTGATGCAAAACATTTCCTCCAAAATCTCGGGCTTATTCTAGGACTACGCCAGGTTTACCGCGCGTGTGTGTGTGTGTGTGTGTGTGTGTGTGTGTGTGTGTGTGTGTGTGTGTGTGTGTGTGTGTGTGTGTGTGTGCGTGTGTGTGTGTGTGTTTGTGCGTGCGCTGGTTTGGAGGATGGATGGGTAGAGGTGAGTGGGGGTGGGAGACATCTATATCTGGCACTGCCCCATATTATTATGCGATGAACTATTTTTAAGCATTTTTCTTTTACGCAAACCGACTCTCGCGGACTTTGTGGCAGATAAGAAACCATTTGGAGGCAGGCCTGAAATATACCCCAGGCCCCCCCCCCCCCCCCCCCCCCCCCCCCCCCCCCCCCCCCCCCCCCCCCCCCCCCACCTTTTTTTTGTGTGTATTCTTAAGGCCCACAGTTTTATCAGTGGAGAGTCCTTTTTGGGATAAGCCCAGAATAGCCCCATTCTCCTCCCTCACCAAAAAATCCCCCCCCCCCCCCCCCCCCTCTTCATGTCCGACCACCGTTGGGAAAAGTGCGGTACATTCCCACCTTCATGACAGTATGTATACCAGCCTTCATCAGCGATGTGTTGAAGGTGAGGCAGAACAAGGATTGGACACCGTCCTATCTACATTGAACCAAGGTAGGAAAAGTCAAAACTGGTCGCTTTCCAACTGAATATTGTGCGGATGTAACCAAAGTACCGAGATGGTGTAGTGGTGGTTATGATGATGGGGTGTGGGGATGGCGTCTTTTCTGGTACTATCCAACATTATGTGTTCCGGGGTAAGATTTGGCCGATACGAGGAAGATACGTCACACAAGAAACGCCATCCAGGTACATACTGCGTAATCATGAGTGTGCGGGGGAAGGGGTGGGAGTATTGTACTCTTGTCCTTACTTAACTATCTGGAACTGAACTGAGCAACACCGCTTTAAGCGCACATGCTGAAAAAAAAAGAAAAACACTTCATTCCTCAAGATTTGGGTGCGCAATAACCATAACTTGCATACGCTGCAGAAAGTTGGGGGTGTGGATGGGGGTACACTCCTGTCGTGTCCTACATTAATTTCCCGTAAAAAACCACTGGGCACCCCCCCCCTCGTTCTGCTGATCTAAGTAAAACGAAGATCATGCTTCTTGTCCCATTAAGCATCAGAGCCCCAATTTATCATAAAAGAAAAGGGGAAGGGTGTGGGGTCGTTCGTGGACTGCTCCCGATTACCTCCTGGGCAATAGATCCAGGACATGGCGACGGTTGTTGGGTTGGGAGCCGAATCGGAGCGTTACCTGCCCATCACCCTTCCCCCTCACATTCCCCCGCCCTCTCCGGTACAAAATGATTAGCCTTGTGTTGACGATAGGGAACGAGATTGTCGCTTCTGTCTGCGTGCGTGTGCGCGCACACGCGTCTTTCCGATTCTGCGTGTGGCTTTGTGTCCATGCTTTTCATGTATTCGCGGTGTTCCTGTGTGCACCAGTGCATGACTATGAATCTGCAGGCGCGTATGTGTATATGTATGTGAGCGCGCGCGCGTGCGTGTGCGCGCGCGTATGTAAAGACAGAAAATGGAGACCAAGTTCGTGCGTGTGGATGGAGAGAGAGAGAGGGAGGAACAGTGAGAGGCTAACTGGTTCATTTACAGTCTGTTCACCTGCTTTAATGATTCTAGACCCTGAGCAAATTCAGACAATATGTCGATGATTACAGCGATGAAAGAAAACTAAAAACAAAAAATGGGGAGGTGGAGGGAGTGAGGATAGTAATGGTGATAGACAAGGCAGTTTGGGGCGAGGATCACGGACAAAAGTGGACGACAGGGAGGGATTTATAGCGAACAGACAATGGACTATGCAGGAAAAAAAAATGATTGTCCAGTTTCAAAAAGACTTTTTGTAATGGTTTTTTTTTTTTAAACTCCAATATGACTTAAGCATTGGAAACCAGCAAAGCATTTTCAACAAGTGCTGCACGAAAAAACTGTCCTTGTGGAAAATGAAGTAAAAAAAACGTTCGTCAGTTCTGTCTTAGGCCCACCTATGCATACGAACAATTTCTCTTCAATCATTTGTTGATGGACAATGTAAATATAATATGGGCACAAAACTTTTGACTACGCTTCAATGACCTCGATCTTTTAACAGAGGACTCACATGGGTCACAATGGAAAATGATCTGCCAAGGTCTCCTTCCCTATAAATATTTTTGAAATATTTCTTGCTCCCTGTTTCAGGACGATGAGTACATTCGTCATGAATAATCCCAATGCCAAGAAATCTGAGAGAAATAAGGGGTCGTTACTTCCATCTGACTGACTGCCATGGAATATATCCATCACTTGAATTATGATACTTATGACATAGGCAAACGATGCAAAAGGATGCCAAATGGCTTCGGAGTCAACACAAAAGAAAGTATAGAACAAATTCAGTTGATCAACCAAAAAAAAAAAAAAAAAAACGTAAGCTAAACAATCGCAACGAGTTCCGTCGTGAAAACTGTCAAACCTCTTTGAAAATGAGATTTATCCATCTTCAGCGAGGATGAATAATTCCGGAACCTGCTTACCGATCTTCTAATTGAAAACCAGCTGTGTACATTTCGACTATTGGGGATGTTTGTGCTTCAAGAGTTCTAACTGACGTGGCAGGTGTATTCAGATGTTTCATCCTGAATACAAGTGCCAGCTCATTAATTTACCTTGATGGCAAGGGCGGAGTCTTCATAAAGTACTACACTATGTGGATGAACATAACGCAAAGGTTTTATCTTTTTATTCCTTTGCGCTTTTTTAACAGTCCTAGTCATATTTTGCATTTAACTCCGTTTTAAGCATAATTTTCTATTTGAATTTGCTCTAACAATATATTCTGCTGACCCTAATTTCTTTTGATAATTGGTAAAATTATGTTAGTGTGTACCTTTTCCCCGCGTATTTGTGTGAAAAGAAACGCATACGGTTAACTTGTAGATTTGCTACATAAACTAATCATATAACGAATAAAGTCGCACTGAACGCCCGAGGTTTGGAATTTTGGCACCTGAGGTGTTATGTCAACAGTTTCCAGAAAGTACAAGCTTTTCACAGATTTGGATAATAGTGTATGAAAATGTTTTTGGTCTGACAATTTCTTTTCCATCTAGCTCGAATTTCTTCAGGATTTTGTGGATCAGGGCAATTATCTAAAAGAAACATACGAGCTTTTTTCCACTGAAAATTTCCTGACCATTTTGCTTCCGTACATCGAGCTCTATTTCAAAGATTCAGTCGAATTCTGTTTAACAAGCATGGTTCACATAATTATACGACGCAAATCTTTTCCGCAGGAGAACGTCAATCCAAATCGTTATCATCTACACACCAAACAATGTGAATAAATTTATAAAGATATTTTGGTTATCATATGACAATACTGGAAGTATTGGCGCTATTATAGTTTCTAGAAGTATTCCCTACACTGCGATAAGCAACACTGTTGCATTTACCTTTGAAGCTAAACTTGACAAAACCAACTGTCAACTTGTCTTTGATTTTGACCAAATTTACGTAATATTTCACCTATCTCACCAGATGCAAAACGTATCTTGGTCAATACAAACAGCCTTCTTCCGATTCCTCTGATCTGTGTATGGTCATCAGATAGCTCTGCACACTCCCAAGCTTTGACCCTCATTGGACTGAACACTGTGCAAAGGTCACCGCTTTCTCCTTTAAGTCGGTCAAAATTCCTCTGCGAGAGAGTTGCGTTGAGTTAGAGCTCACGGCCCTGGTTCAGTTGTTCATAAATGATTTCGTTGAACTTTACAATCTTTCCAACAAGTTGTACACTATCATTCTTCACCCCCATACTGCCGTCCATAGAACGAAATCCGTGCCAATATTTTTTTTTCATCTGATTGTTCAAAATTGAAATAAGGGGCAGCCCTGTGTAAAGTTTAATCCTAAATTTGAGCACGTTCAAAGTTCATCAGAACTAACCGAAGAAGCCATATCAAATCTATATTTCTCATAAAATCAAGATCAATTATATTGCTGAAACATTAACTGACAAGTAAAAGCAATAGTCGTGCGTAACAAATTGCCGTCTTATATAGAACTTTGAAAAATCTGACCGAGTATAGAAAACAGTACAGTTTTTTTGTTCACAATCTGTTCTCGTAAATGTAGACGGCCTAAAGAATTGAACAGATTTTTCAATTGTGTAGGTGTGAAAGAAAGAAATCCCCAACCAGCCGCCGTGGCGAAGTGGTTAGCGTCGCGGACTCCCGACTGGGAGGTCGTGGGTTCGAATCCCATCAGAAGTCATGTGGTTTTTTCTGCTCCGACCGGCTCCTACCCAGAGTTGAGTTTGCTGCGGGCTCAGCTGGGAAGACTGGGACCACACAGTCGAGTTTCATCCACTTAATGGATGCGTTTTCTGAGAGTGTTGCTCAAATTTCCTGACCAACACTGCAGGTGTCTGTATCTCTCGGGCCTGGTTGACGCCGGGATATATTATGAAAGGAAGCGTAGAGTACAGCCCTGTCATGTAGTCTCAGACCGAAATGGAAATCCGTAGCATCATCTTAGGGGCTGTCGTTGGACGTGGTGGCGCCCTCCGGGGGGAGAGCTCACTCACGCCGGCTCCGCGACTAAGCAATTATTGTCGTCAGTAGGGGGCTTAGTAGGTGGTGTCCTGCGTATGAACAGGCGCCACTGAACACCACTGAAGTGACTCGGCGGCAGTGCAGTGTCTCCTCCGGTGGGTTGCCTCTTGACATTGACTGCTCCCTGTGGATTGCCGGTGCCGGGGCTGTGGCGGGGCCGACCGGGCTGTGGCTGTGGACGGGGTGTCGGAATGAGCGCGCGTGGGTGCACTGCCTCTGAGGTGGCGCAGAGGCTGGGACAGCAAAAAGAAAAAAAAAAAAAAAAAAAAAAAAAAAGAAAGAAATCCCCGAACTGTCCCCTGCCGCTCTCCCCCTCCCACCTCAATCACTCCATCGTCGCCCCCCCCACCCCCATCCCCGATAATGCATCAAACAGTTTGGGACATCCTTGGCGGAAAAGAACTACCGGAATACATTTCATTTGCACTTTAGGGAAATGCCACATACATGAATTTGGTTACACACACACATTCACACGATTTTTTTTTTTTTTTTTTAATTTCCTCTCAATAGCGTCCCCAAGGAATTGCCAGAACTTTACCCCGCCTTCCGGATGTTCTGTGCTAGTAATCATCCTTTTTCTGTCTCTCTTCGTACCCTTTTCCTTCCCCCTTTTTTAATCTTTCTCGACTGTCAAAACTATACTGCGCACAAAAAGAAACGCATATTTTTTCGCTGAAAATATTAAGGAAAATTAAGGAAAAATGCCCCGTATAGCAGGGAACTCTGTCCAGTGTGAACATAGTCAGGCATAATGAATAAAATTAACAGCAGACTGATGTCTTACTTCTTCTGTGGTTGTATTATTTGAATGCTAAATGACGCATGAAATGACTGAAATAAAAATGTGCGTTTCTTTTGTGTGCATAGTATATTTCTCTTTGTGAACCATTCTCCCGTCCGTCTTTGTTCTGGAAAACTACCATATCTTAAAAATGGCAATTTATGACATGCTAGTATTCTTGAAATCCAGCAGTTATTGAAAATTGTACACTGCTGTCCAGTGCGAAAAAACTAATCCTTCTGCAATGTCTGCCCAATATGGCTCCGTGTGTGTGTGTGTGTGTGTGTGTGTGTGTGTGTGTGTGTGTGTGTGTGCGCGCGCGCGATTTTTCCACCTTTTTTCATGACTTTTGAAGATTCTGCAAGTGAGAATTCATTAGGAATGCCTGGCGCTCTCAGCACTGCCACGTTTTACAAACCAAGTCAATAGTCAACTACCATGTCTTCAACCGCTTTTGCTGCTCGTTTCTTTCCAGAATACCCATCACTTTTATATGATCTGACCCGTTCAGTGTGAGACTCCCTACCCATCCTCATCCTCACAAATATTTTTCGTGCCCATAAAAAGCTCTGTACATCGGCTGACTGAAATAAAACTTAAACTCCTTTCATAGCTTCTGGTTAAAAAACGAAGAAAACATGGGGAAAACAACGTAAAAAAAAAAAAGAAAAAACACGTCGGAGACTTATGTTCGCGTCTCACCTGCATCCTCGCATGACCGCCTCATGCTTTGTCTTGTTCCCGGTTCTGTTATCGTCTGATCTCAGTTGTCGTCCCTGTGCGTCATGCCGATCTCTTTCGGACGTCATCACCGTCACTTTATTTTTTCTTTCCCGTCACGCCATCCCGAGCTCCGCCCATGCTCGAGTTCCGAGTCTAAAACAAACAAATCAGAATGTTCAAAGGCGTTTCTAACAAGTCGCACACATGTGTCAGTAGAACACGTACAATTGGGGGGGGCCAAAACAAACAAAGAGCGCGCAAACGAATGACTTTGAGGCGATGAAAACGGCCGCGAAGTTTCAGCAATTCCTTACCCACCTGACTGACCAGTCTCTTCTTTCTCGTTACGAGCATCCTTTCATCTTTAACGACGATTCTGACGCAGGTGTAAATGACGTAAGGGCTACGGCGGTGATTTCGGGAAATATTATGCGGCTCTGGAGAACAGCTTAATAAAGCATGCATGGACAGGGGAAAGAAGCGACGTGTTAAGATAACGGGGAAGAGGCGGGGAGAAATGGAAGTGGGAGGAAGTGGGGATCAGATTGGCGAGTGTGCAAGTCGTGGATTTGAAGTCTACGACTGAAGGATGAGCCAAAGGTTATGACTTGATGAATGAATGCAGCAGCGCTCTCCGGCGGGTGGAGCTCACTTGGAGGACTTCCTGACCGAGCCTCACGTTGATCCGGTACAAAGGGATATTCAGGAGTACCATGTGATCACAAGGAAACATTTCAGAAACAGACCTTTCCTGAAACATTTGTGGTATCACTGTTCTTTTTTTTTTCCCCCACAGATATCTGACTCTGGAGACCAGAGCAGCCGTGTGTTAAACAGGAAGGCCAGAGGCCGAGTCCTCCATGCACCAGCTCCGACACCTGTAGTGTCCACCTGACGAGCACTCACTAGCAGCACCAGTCAAGCTGACCGGCTTGTAGCTACAGAGCAAATTAACACTGAACCAGTGGAAATGCTGTATGGTGATACAGCCGCTGACTGTGACTGAAACACTGAATAGGTGAAATTAGGCCTGGGAATGGAGAAAAGTCCAATTATGGGGCTCGGGCATCGCACGTGGATTTGTTCGCCTTCTTCATTAGGGTTTACATGGCTGTCCCGAGGTGGATTCTACACAGGTCCTGTGTGTGACAAGCACTCGCCGTTTACGGAAATGGGGAGATATCAGTGTGAACTGTGGCGTCTTCCGTAAGGGACGCTCACACGCTGGGGTTAGCCGAGAATCACTGTCATCTGTTCAGGACCAAGCAGGTGGTGCTTGCTGCGTAAGTTGGATAGGAACAGGCACCATAAAAACACCACTGACGTGATATTTGGCCTATTCATGCTGGCACTGCTACAAGACGAGCCTGTTTGTAGCAAATGTATGAAGTGACTGAAATGAGCAACGTTGATAATGCCACTGAGCGGTACTTAAGATAAGGATTAAAAAAAAATAAAAGGAAAACGGAAAACGCAAAGACAGAAAAACTGGGGACGGGTGGGATACACACTCATACAAAGAGCCACCAAGTCGGCAAACCGCAAGTTTTTGGTCACGTTGCAAGAGCCAGCTGTCTTAACTTTCGTTCGAGACCGAGCAGGCCAAAAGAGCTGAAATATGCATATTAAGGTTTATTTATCATTTGAACGAGGGTTTATCGCCAACTACATTATGTTTGACGTTGAGAAATATTTGAATGCGAATAAAAGCCGTGGGTCCCTGCACTTGATGCCTCCCAAGAACTATAAAGTAACTTTCACGTGTTATTTCCTATGATATGCGACCTCCCATCGATTGACCGACTAAAGACATGGAGAAAAAAAGTAGTGGTCACACAACACAACGCAACACACGCGCGGAATTTTCAGCAAATAGTCAGGATCATATGATCTGAACTTTCAATGTCTGATCTCAGGTGTATGCCGATCAAGGCGGTTGGGAGGGGGTGGGGGAGGGGGGTGGAAGAACAAGTGGGGAAAAAAGGGGGCACAGGATGTCAGGCATGGGGCAACAACAACAAACAACTCCAACCTTTCCAATCCCACTCCAAATTCGCATGATATTTCTTCTCAAGTCATGTCAATGATTCTTTTCTAAAGTTAAATGCTATCTAGAAATAAAAGCTCACTTTGCAAATCTTTGAAAATGTGCATCGGAACTGCATCTAAATGAGAGAGAGAGAGAGAGAGAGAGAGAGAGAGAGAGAGAGAGAGAGAGACAGACAGACAGACAGGACGTTCTGCAAGCAGAGTTTGTGGCAAAAGCCAGATCAGCTCGCACCCCCCCCCCCCCCCCCCCCCCCCCCTCCGAAAATGTGGTTGCCTTTCCTCTGCCGATCCTTGACGACTGGGAAAGAAAAAAAAAAAAAAAAAAAAAAAAAAAAAAACGATGGCATTACATCAAAACCAGAAAGGGGAGATAATTTGCGAGCTATCTTAAGCCGCTGAACCAGCAAAAAGTGGCGTCTGCTGCACGCATAATGTGTGAATACCGCCTGTGTTTGCGGGGCAATCACTT
>JADBJO010003909.1:57500-67500 GCA_016801955.1 Conus betulinus | reverse complement strand
ACAGAAACCCTTATGGCAGCTGCTTCAGGGGGGGGAATCCACTTGAGATACAAGAACACGTTGCTTTCTCTTACGTCGCTTTCTCTTACGTCTTTTAGAGGAGAGAGAGAGAGCTGGGGAGGGGGAGATGGAGGAGGGAGGGAGGAATGAGGTGGCGGGGGGGGGGAGGGAGGACACAGGGGAGGAGAGAGAGAGAGAGAGGAAGAGAGAGAGAGGAGAGAGAGAGAGAGGGGGGTGGGGGGGAATCAGACTGAGGGCGGGGGGGGGGGGGGGGGGGGGGGGGGGGGAGGGGGAGACACAGAGACATGGATGAAAAACGTGCAATATTTTTAAATTGCTGAAAACAGATGTAGCTTGAGAAAGAAAGTGGACGGTAACATTTACTTTTCTGGCAAAATTTGGTTTTTTTCTTTTCTTTCAGTTGTAAAACAGCTGTAGCTTGGGGAAGAAAGTGAACAGCGACATTTGATTTTCTTTTCTTTCAGTTGATAATTGCGTTTTTATATCAGTTTTTTTTTTTTCTTGCTCTTAGTTTTTCTCTTCATGACTAGGAGCCAAAAAGAAAGAAAATCGAAAAGCATCACTAAAACACACACGAATCTGAGCAAGAACAAAAGAAAGGGCAGAAAATTTATGAAAACATAAACGAGATTTGTGAAGATTTCATTGTGGGAATTTGACTCTCTCTCTCTCTCTCTCTCTCTCTCTCTCTCTCTCTCTCTCTCTCTCTCTCTCTCTCTCTCTTTATGTTGTTGTTGTTCTTCTTGTTGTTGTTGCTGTAGTTTGTGCGGTGGATGGAATTACCTCAAACATGTAGCTTTGTGCAAGCCACTTGAGAAACAAAAAAAAAAAAATGCGCGCGTGTCTCGCACCTCTTCATTATAAAATGGATATGAGAAAGAGAGAGAGAGAGAGGAGAGAGAGAGAGAGAGAGAGAGAGAGAGAGAGAGAGAGAGAGAGAGAGAGAGAGAGAGATTTGTGACCAGAAAATAACAAAACACATCTTTCTTCTTTCTTATTTGTTTTGAATGAAAGAACAACACACAAAACAATTATTCACAAAACATAAAGAATACATACATACGCACACGACACAGCAAATAAAGTTTGCATCACTTCGCATAGCAGCCAATCACATTAAATACTTATATACATAACCATGTGTGTGTGGTGTGTGTGTGTGTGTGTGTGTGTGTGTGTGTGTGTGTGTGTGTGTGTGCGTGTGTGTGCGTATGTAAGAGAGAGAGAGAGGAGAGACAGAGAACATATGAACATTGTCCTAATGCGCCCACGCATGCATGCGCCTCCCTCCCCCCCCCCCCCCCTCCCATCATCTCTCTCTCTCTGTTAGTGTGTGTGTGTGTGTGTGTGTGTGTGTGTGTACGCGCGCCCACGCGCACGCGTGCGTATGTTTGCACATGCACACCCCTACGTCCTACATGAGTGCGCGGGGACCTCAATGGAACACGTTCCACTACCACCCGTTCCTCCCTGCTCCTCTCCCGCTTCCCGTTGTGTTCTTCATAAGCACGACACCTTGATCTTTCCTCAAAGAACGCCGTCACGATTTGCGCCCGGTGCCAGGACCAGCCAAGACTCAAAGAGTGTGTAGCCTGGAAACTGAATACACTTGAATCAATGTCCACTCTTCCAAGAAACAGAACCATCTTGAAGAAGATAGCGCTGGTTTCTAGCTCACAGTTGCCTGAAAAAAGGCCACAGAGATACGCTATAAAGTCTGGTATCAACTGGCACTGACTGGCAGCTCTATCACCCATCAGAAGCTGGAGATACAGTTCATCCTCCTCAATCAGCCTTCGGTTACAGCTAACCTTGCATCCTGCAGAATTGGCTTCTCCCGTATCACGTGCTGGTTATCTTGCCACCGCTTACGTCACTGCATGATTTTACGTCATCAAAGTAAGAGAGGAAAAAGACAAAAACTTTTGAATTTCCTGTTGATGCAGAGTGCACGGAAAACGCTGATACGTGTTAAAATCAAAGAGGCGTGCGACATTTAGCAGAGGACAAACGTACGAGGGAAAAAGAAAGAAAACAACGATCCTGGCACAATCCAGCTCTTGAGGAAACTGGTTTTGACACTCTTTGGATCCCCCCCCCCCCCCCCCCCCCCCCCCCCCCCCCCCCCCACCCCCCCCCCCTTTTTTTTTTTTTTTTCTTTGTGTGAAAATACTATCTCTGTATTCCTTCCTTCCTTCCTTCCTTCAATTTCCAGCCCTGATGTGGCCTCTGTCGTCGGCTGAGCTATAAAACAGTATGACTTTACCTCACCCCTACTCCTTGTCGACTGCTTAAAACCCTTCGCTCATTCAAAGTGTTTCGTCATGGCACAGAAAGAGTCCCCACAAGTCACGCTCATTTGCACCCTCTTTGCTATCAAAGAGCAGGATTCTAATTTCCTAACCCAGTTTTCAGTGACAACATTTACCGTTTTGCACACTAACAAAAAAAAAAAAAAAAGAAAAAAAAAAAAAAAAAAGAAAAGAAAAGAAGAAAAGTTCGGGAAGCAAAGACGTTTAATTTGTTTTTTTTTTCAAACGTTTCCGATGTCTCTCTGACGTCTATGTTACATGTGGCTAATTTGGCGCCTTGAGCTCCTTTTTTGTGTAGAATGATCTCGTCCCACCTGACCTCTTCTTTGATTTCTTTCACACGATTGATATTGTCCCTGGTTGTCGTGTTCTGCACTTTCCAAGTGTGCCTTTGGCTGATTCAATGTCTCCTCTACCCCTCACTGCCTCGGGCTTACCTTCCCTAAATATTCTGTTCAGTTAACTTTTGTTCTCAGTTCTCTGACCGTAAGTGTCCTTTCCCAGTGTAGCTTCACTTGTGTTGTAGCTTCACATGTAACTTCACTTGTAGCTTTACTTGTGTTGTAGCTTTATGTGTGCTGTAGCTTTACCTGTGTTGTAGCTTTACGTGTGCTGTAGCTTCACTTGTGTTGTAGCTTTATGTGGGCTGTAGCTTCACTTGTGTTGTAGCTTTAAGTGTGTTGTAGCTTCATTTGTGTTGTAGCTGTGTGTGTACTGTAACTTCACGTGTGTTGTAGCTTTATGTGTGCTGTAGCTTCACTTGTGTTGTAGCTTCACGTGTGTTGTAGCTTCACTTGTGTTGTAGCTTCACTGTGTTGTAGCTTTATGTGTGCTGTAACTTCACGTGTGTTGTAGCTTTGTGTGCTGTAGCTTCACGTGTGTGGTAGCTTTATGTGTGCTGTAGCTTCACGTGTGTTGTAGCTTTATGTGTACTGTAGCTTCACGTGTGTGGTAGCTTTATGTGTGCTGTAGCTTCACGTGTGTTGTAGCTTTATGTGTGCTGTAGCTTCACTTGTGTTGTAGCTTTATGTGTGTGCTGTAGCTTCAAGTGTGTTGTAGCTTTATGTGTGCTGTAGCTTCACTTGTGTTGTAGCTTTATGTGTGATGTAGCTTCACTTGTGTTGTAGCTTTATGTGTGCTGTAGCTTCACTTGTGTTGTAGCTTCACTCGTGTTGTAGCTTCACTTTTGTTGCCTTTGTTCTCATTCTCTCTTTTGTTAGTGTCCCTGCCCCCCACTTTTCACTTTCGTCCAATCAGCTAAAAGCACTGTTCCATTGATAAGCTTTTCTTAAACATGGAAATAGAATGATTATTTTTTGGTCTTGAATGAATGTTTTTAATCATCATTTTTTTCGCATGGTCAGATAATCGTCGGGGACAGAGAGAGAGAGAGAGAGAGAGAGAGAGAGAGAGAGAGAGAGAGAGAGAGAGAGAGAGAGCGTTTTGCGTGTGTGTGTGTGTGTGTGTGTGTGTGTGTGTGGTGTGTGTGTGTGTGTGTGTGTGTGTGTTCTCTCTATCCTTGCTGAAAATAAAACGTTTATCTTACACTGACTTTGGCATTTGTGATTAAGAAATGTTAACTGCAGTGTTGCAATTATCAACAACCACCATCTCGGTCTGAAGAGCTTAGCAGCCAGCGCCAGGGCACACGTCAAAATAATAATTCATACGTGTGTATGTGTGTGTATTATAAGATAGTTCAAACACGAGCATATCTCGTGTGCTGGCATGTGAGATGAAGTGAAATCAGCTTCAGGCTTGTTAAAGTTGGAATTGCCCCGAATTTCTCATGCCTGGGTTATTAACGAATCTTCCATCTTTCTTTGGATGCGACAAACAAAAAAGCTTTACTGTACATGTTTTTTTTCTGAAACATGGGGGAGGTCCGCTAAGCCGCTTTAGTATTTACGTTTTGTTTACTAGTTTTTTTTTCTACATGTCTTCTTTAGCCTTCTCAGTGAGTGTGCATCTTGACTTCTGCCAAATGATGGTGGACGAATAATCTTCCCACAGTTGTTAAGCACTGTGAGTGGCATGAGTCTACCGGTACTGCCTGTTCAAAACAATTCTACAGTGAACCGTGTGGGGTGAATGTACCAAAGGCTGATCAGAGACGTGATTGAGACTGATCTGGATAAGGCTGTACCTTGTTGATCATGACTGAAGACATTTCTGCAGAGCTGTAGCCCTGACTGCTGAAGCGTTCGTCTTGGCAGCTCTACAGTCCCCAGTCGTGGGACAGTTAATTTAAAAAAAAAGGCAAAAGGAAAAACCGATACAAAGTTCAGCCTGTTTCACAAACATTTGGAAGTGAGAATTTAGCAAAGAAAACACTACGGAAAAGCAACCATCACAAAGACTAGAAGCATTTTGGGTTTCTGTCCATTTTAAATGAATGGAAATTATGCTGCACTGGAAATCGACCGTATATTTCTGTTATTTGGATTTGTACAATGGTACTTTACGTTACAGCGAATTCAGCAGGTGGTCATAAGTATCTGCACATGTAGGCTGCGCATGAAGCATCAAACATGTTTGTTCTTCTTCAGGCAGACAACCTCTGTAGTTAACATTCTTCCGGCAGACAACCTCTGTAGTTAACATTCAGGCATGGAAGGTAGGAGAATGTACGGATTTTTTTTTTTATATGTATCATCATCGTGCCACCCCGCTGGCATTGCACCAACACCGGTAATGCCACCGGTAATGCCAGCTCACTGCACGCGGCCACAGACTCGTCCTACCACAAACACAAGAAAAATGGGAAAACTTTGAGAAAGTAGGAAAAGCAGTGAGAAGCAGGAAAACGTAAAGCCGGCTGAACTCATCTTACATACCGGCAACACCAGAGGTCCTCACTTGCTCGTGGGAAACAAACAAAAAAAAAAAAACAAAAAAAAAAAAAAAACTTTGCCTGAGACAAATGCAGACAAATGCAGCATGAAGAGGAGTTTGGTGTCCGTGACTAATGACCTTTGATGTGGATATCATGAGGTCTGCTGGCTCTTTTAATCACATGTCGTGGCATAGTGTAATGTTTTTTTTTTTGGTATGGTATAACTCATGACATACCTTCCTGCTCTTGTGTTATCGAGTGTGTGTGTGTGTGTGTGTGTGTGTGTGTGTGTGTGTGTGTGTGTGCATGCACGCAGGCGCATGCATGCGTGTATTCGTGTGTGCTCAAGCGCGCGCGCACGTGCATGCGTATATGCGTATATGTGTGTGTATGTCTATGTGAGTGAGTGAGAGAGAGAGTGTTGCCACCAGGAGAGAGACTTGGGCACAGAATAGGGACAAAATCCAGTGTGTGTGTATGTGTGTGTGTGTGTGTGTGTGTGTGTGTTCTAAAAAGATGAAAGAAAGATATTGTTGCCAGCTTTACAAAAAATTCTTCCTTTAGTGAAAAACTTGGCCAGAGGGCAGTTCTTAAGGATGTCCCTAACTACCTTGATCACAGCTGGGGGTGGGGATCAGATGGGGGTTGGAGGGGGGGGGGGAGGAGGAGAACGTAATTGTTCAAATTTTCCATTCGTCTCCATAGCTTGAGGTTTCGCAGTTATCCCAACGCTGATTTTGTTTTTTTGTTGTCGTTGTTACCATTTTCACCGACGAAAAGACATCAGAAAACATGTGACAAACGAGAGACTTCATAGAGGTGCGTTTCTCTCTCAAAAAAAAAAAAAAAAAAAAAAAAAAAAAAACAAAAAAAAAAAAAAAAAAAAAAGAAAAGAAAAAAAAAAAAAAAAAAAAAAACCTGCTAGGAGCACACAATTTTTTTTTTTTCAAATACAGAATTTAAGAACGTTTTCATAATCTTGGCTTTGTTTTCATAAATTTTACTTTGTGTTTCTGTGTGTGGAAGGTAGGGTAGACAAGGGGAGAGTGAAGAAAAAAAAAAAAAATGTGTGTGTGTGTGTGTGTGTGTGTGTGCGCGTGCGTGCGTTCGTGTGTTTGTGCGTGCTCGAGCGCACGTGCACATGCATGCGTATATGTGTGTATGTCTATGTCTATAAGAGAGAGAGTATTGCCACTGGGAGTGAGAGGTGGCGCAGCAGATGATAGGGACAAAAACTATTTTTAAAAAATGATACCGAGTTATGGTCAGTTTCAATGAAGATAAACAAACTTTCAATTTCTTTGTTTGCTTTCTGTTAATAATTGCGTCATTATATTTGACAGTTTCCACCATTTACGATCGATTGCGTGGACAAAAATCCACTCTCCCAACCGGAACAAGTCTAGGTCCTATATGCACGCGTCAAACTTGATTTTAAATGAAACGGATAAACAACGTCATTAAAACAGATCTATATTCACATTTCCATCATTCCAATAGCATGTTTGCAATATCTCAGACAACACCCACCAGAGATCACCAACCAGTGTGTGTGTGTGTGTGTGTGTGTGTGTGTGTGTGTGTGTGTGTGTGTGTGTGTGTGTGTGTGTGTGTGTGTGTGTGTGTGTGTGTGTGTGTGTGTGTGTGTGTGTGTGTATGTGTGTGTGTGTGTGTGTGTGTGTGTGTGTGTGTGTGTGTGTGTGTGTGTGTGTGATAGAGAGACTTCGACAAAGAAACAGAAAGAAGCTTTGCCTAAATGGTGTTTTTCTTTTTTGAATTAACTTGAGGAACAGGAAGGTATCCACACATATTTCCTAATACTAGAATACAAAACGACATACGTGAGAGAGAGAGAGAGAGAGAGAGAGAGAGAGAGAGAGAGGTGCGGTCACATGCTTGATGTGTGTGTGTGTGTGTGTGTGTGTGTGTGTGTGTGTGTGTGTGTGTGTGTGTGTGTGTGTGTGTGTACATGTGCGTGCGTGCACACTCGCATGCGTGTATGTCCATATCTAGAAAACAATTTTATCTCCCATCCATCGCTCCCCCTTCCTTTCCCTGTTCCTCCTGCCTGTTCCTTACAGAAAACATGGCGCCTGAGTCTAACACCCCAAAAACACAGTAACTTCATCAGCGTAATGAAACGAACCAACACATACAGCATGCGGACTGGCAGTATTAACTCCCTTGAAACTGTCCATCGCTCTGCGATATAGACACGTCTGGAGGAGGATCGTGTTGTTCTTGGCACACGGCGGGAAGATGCTGGCTACGAAGGGATGATACAGCAGCGCCTCACATCTCTTGGCATCGGCTCTCAGTTCTATCACCTCGTCGGAACCTTGAGATACAATGCAGCAGAAATCAGCCCTCTGTCACAGTACATGGTGCATCCTACGTTAGCTGGATTATACCATGCTGCACACAGCGTGGTTCTTGCCATATGTGATGCTTCTGCCCTACGCAAGAGGCTCAACACGATTAAAGGAGGAAAAAAAGAAGGAAAAAGAGGTGAACTGTTTCGTTCGTCCATTGATGCAAACTGGACACAAACTGTTATTACCTGTCACATTCAAAGAGCCGCCCAAAACATTTCAAAGGATGAGTCTTTACAAGAAAAAAAAAAAAAGAAAAAAAGAACTCCTTGCACAATACAGTTCTTGAGGCACATTGCCTTTTTCTCAAGTCATTCGCTTTCTTCTTTCTGTCCTCCTTTCTTTTGTCTTTCTTCTTCTTTTCCTTTCTTTCTTTTTTTTTTTTTGTTCTCTTTTTTAGTTTTATTGAGACACAATCTACATGCCTGAGACACAGTCTGCATGCCTGAGACACAGTCTGCATGCCTGAGACACAGTCTGCATGCCTGAGACACAATCTGCATGCCTCACCACTCACACAGACCTGATGTAATGCCAGAAAAGATGGCGACGCGGTGGATCTGGTTCGTGAATGATGTGCGGAGGCAGTGTTTGAAATAGAATGTTACGAATCTCCCACTTTACATCATAGTGTGAATAAAATGTGTCAGTTATCTCATTGACGGTGTCGGTGTCCCCCCCCCCCCCCCCCCCCCCCCCCCCCCCCCCCCCCCCCCCCCCCCCACTTGCAATCGTTGTCACAGAAGCTGGATACAGAATCTGAAAACAAATTCGTTGGGAAAAAAATTGAAATCAGCCTCCAAATAGGAACACACACACACACACACACACACACACACACACACACACACACACACACACACACACACACTCACACACACATACACACGTACACACACACACACACACACACACACACACACACACACACACACACACACACACACACACACACTCACACACACACACACACACACCAAAAACACAAAGAAAGAAAGAATATATGCACACACTATAAGAGCCCATCCCTTCAGACACACCCCACTGTCTCCTTTTCTCTTCCGAAGCTCCCCATCAACTTCTCTTAATTTCTCGTTCCTACGCGCGCGCGCGCACGCACACACACACACACACACACACACACACACACACACACACACACACACACACACACACACACACACACACACACACACACATGCACTAACACGCACAGAGAGAGAGAGAGAGAGAGAGAGAGAGAGAGAGAGAGAGAGAGAGAGAGAGAGAGAGAGAGAGAGAGAGAGAGCTGAATAGTTGCTGCCCGCTGATAAAAGAATGCTACTGTTTAATTTCGGACTTTTGCTCCCAAGACAAGAGTGATAAAACTGTGGTTCGGTTGATAAAATTGAGGTTCAGTTCATAATGCACGCCTTTTTTAGTTCCTCTTATATTCTATTTAACAGGCTAGCACCACGCCCTTTCCATTCTACGTCATTTTAAACCATGACCTTCCCATCCCTCCCAGCCGTTGTTCTCTCCCCCCTGCTCCCTTTCCAAAAGCCTCCAGTTCCCCCATCTAACCTCTTTGCTCCTTCCCGCTATACTGGTGTTCTTCATCACTTCCCTGTACCCCCCATTCTGACCAAGCTCGGAGGAAAAACAATGCATCTAGCAGACTCCGACACCTGTAGAGTGGTGGACAGACGACGCTAATCGAGCGGGTCAGTCTCTTTGATCCTCGGCCTGTGGGTACTAAATGAGGAGAGATGAGGGGAGCAGGACGGGGGAGATAAAGCTGCTCGATGATTAGATAGATAGAGATAGATAGATAGATAGATAGAGAGAGAGAGAGAGAGAGAGAGAGAGAGAGAGAGAGAGAGAGCAGGAGAGAAAGAACTGCTGCTTTAAGTGTAAGTGCCAGTCATGCAGTACTGTCCAATAATACATTTTTTCCTCAAGATAAGCTTACTCCACCTCTCGTCCCTGTTGCCCATCACATTTGCAGTCACTCCTATTAACTGCCCCCCTCCCCCACCCCGCCTCCTCCTCTATACGATAAAATGCACACCTTCTCTTTGCTGCCCCCGGCCCACCCCACTACCCTTCCCCCTCCCCCCCCCCCCCCCCCCCCCCCCCATCACATGTGCTGGCTTTTCCACAATTTTGTCCGAATTACCTCCACCTCACTCACTTGCCACCTCTCCTCTGTCACCTCTCTCCATCTTCTTTTTTGCTTCACTTGTGAAAATAAGTGAGTCTATTATATGCAGATTCAGCTGTGTCTGTGTGTGTGTGTGTGTGTTCGTGCGTACGTGCGTGCGCGCGTGCGTGCGTGCGCTCGCGCTCGCGTATTTGTTTGTGTGCATGTCAAACTTTAACTTTGGCTGGCATTTTTCTGCAAGTAAGCTCGCAAGCGTAATCAAACTTAGAGGACGATCAATATTGCTTGGATCCTTCCAGCCATCCCCATGTATGAA
>JADBJO010003909.1:47500-50000 GCA_016801955.1 Conus betulinus | reverse complement strand
CGACGCGTTTCGACCTCTTAGTTCCTCTTCGGCAAGATAGACAACACTCAGGACAACGAAAATCAAGATTCAACGCCCATCTTGCGCCGAATTTGATGAGATAAGTGATTTGCTCGTTTCTCATTTTCATCGTCCTGAGTGTTTTTTTATCTTATCTGAAGAAGACCCAAGAGGTCGAAACGCGCAGTATTTTGTCTTATGATTCGTTTGTTTGTGTTTGGCGGATACTGTACTCAAACGTTTTTAAGATTTCCTCTTTTCTGTGACTCTCTTTAACTCTTCCTTTTAAAAATGTATCTTTGACCTTCTTTGCAGTCACAGACTTTTTGTGCTATTTATGGTCCAGTTTGTTCTTGTTTGGGAAACTCTTAGAAATCGTTTTTATTTTCTTCTGAATGAAGATTATGACATGCCGGCTTTCTGGCTGTCGTTTGACAAGTAGATGGCGAAAACTGTACATAACGTCTAGAGAGGACACTAGCTGTACATTCTACAGTGTCAATTGCCCATATGACTTTTCTTTTGTATTTTTGTGGCATTGAAGTGTTTTACATTTATTTTTGTACATTTCCCCCCTAAAGTATGGAGCAAAAAAAAAAAGTCAACGGAATTGTTGGACGCTCTCAGCACACGCTAATTTCATGCGCCTTAGGACAACACCAGTTTAGCCATCATATAGCTCGTGTTTTTTTTTTTCAGGATTTTTTTTTCGATGTCTGACTTGTTTTCTGATGCGAGGTTTATTTCGTGGTTGAGTTTTGACAGCCCTGAACAGGCTGTTTGTGGTCGACTGGGCTATGATTAAAACTTGAAACGTGGACGCTGTTTGTTGTTGTTGTTGTTGTGTTGTTGTTTTTGTTTTTTGTTGTTTTTCTGTTTCTTGATCCTTTTCTCGTGTTGTTGTTGTTGTTGTTGTTTGTTGTTTGTTGTTGATCTTCTTCTTCTTCTTGCTCTTGTTGTTTTTGTTGTGTTGTTGTTGTTGTTTTTGTGTTATTGTTGTTGTTCTTTTTTCTTTCTCTTGTTGTTGTTGTTGTTATTGTTGTCGTTGTAGTCGTTGTTGTCGTCCGTCCGTCTTCGTCTTCTCTTCTTCTTCTTTTTGCCTCTTCTTCTTCTTCATGATCATGATCATCATGATCTTCTTCTTCTTCTTCTTCTTCTTCTTCTTTGCTGTTTGCTGTGCAAACAATCTACACGCCCCCTCTCCTATGTTTTGGCCTGATGAGGCCACTGTAGTCAACTGGGCTTAAAACAACATGACCACGTCCATTTTTCTTGTCCTCTGCTTAAGGCTTTTTTTCATAAAAATCCTCCCCTTGATTACGGTAAGGAAGCACAAAATGTCCAAAAGTTATGCTCATTACCATTCTCTTTGCTATCGGAGAGAGAGCATCGTTCTAATGTCTGATCACAAAAATTCAGTGTCAATATATATTGTTTCTATGCCAGGGAATAGAATTTTAGAGATTTGGGGATTGGGGTGGGCTTGTCGTTCATTTGCCTCTTTTTCGTTTCATCGATTGTTTTGATTTTCTGGGTCTTTTGATTTTTATACGTTCCAAGTTTTACTTTTGCCATTTTGACATTTTCCCTAGGTTAACCTGCCCTTAGAGTTTCTTAAAGCTAACTTGTTGTTTGTCAGTCTTATTTTTTACACATTTTGTCTTTGCTTTCATGTGCTTTTTGTGTCTCTGCTACAAATGAATTTCTTCCTTTAACTTTGAAAATTTTGTTAACTTGTACCTGACACAAATATTTGAAAACAACATTAATATTCGACTGAAACATATGTTTGTAACATATTTTTTTTAAAAATGTGTTTTTTGTGATTCTCTTTCTCTCTCTCTTTCTCCTTCTTCTCTCTCTCTCTCACTCACTCTCTCTCTCTCTCTCTGTTTCTCTCTCTCTCTCTCTCTCTCTCTCTCTCTCTCTCTCCTTCTCTCACTCACGTACTCGCTCTCTCTCCCTTTCTACCTTTCTCTCTTTCTCAGCCCTTACTCCCTTCTTTCTCTCTCCTTTGGCCCCCCCTCCCCCTTCCCTTCGTGGCTTACTTTTCCGTCTTTTGGTTTCCGTCTCTCCCTGCTTCTCCCTTTCGGACTCTCTACTCTTCTCTTTTGACATTCTCACGTGTCTACAGCATGCAGTGTGTGAATGGAATCAGTGAGAAAGGAAAACGAAACAGGCAAACAAATCGCAACATACACTAGAGCAATTAAAAACCCAGACATCTCTGTAATCAAGGGAATACATTAATTAAAAACGGAAAAAAAAACATTGTCCATCGCTAGAAAAATCAAATACACGTTGGAAGTGGGCATGAATGGAAGTGTTGAGCGTGCGCGTTAGTGGGCGCTCGTGTACACGCGTATGCAGCTTGAATGTTCAATGAGTAGGTTGAAAAAAAAAAAAAGAAAGAAAGAAAGAGACCGCCTATAACAAAAAAAAAAAAAGAAAAACAAAACTAAGAAAGATAGAAAAATGGAAAAGAAAATGCAAAAGAAAA
>JADBJO010003909.1:25000-32500 GCA_016801955.1 Conus betulinus | reverse complement strand
ACCCAGCTGTTTAAGAATCCTCTAACCCACTCTCCTTTCTCCCATACCTACTTATTGACACCAAGACTGGTAGTAATCTCTGTCTCTCTTTTATATATATATATATATATATATATATATATATATATATATATATATAAAATATTTTGACCATTATTAGTATTCCTGTCAGTAATATTATCATCATTACGACTTTGACTCGCACATTATTTCCCTTCCAACAGCCTCGTTTTCATTCAACGCCTTCTTTCTTGCGCTGAACACAGAAGCGATCAAAGCTAAGTGCATTTTCGTTATTTGTTTCTTGTTTGTTGCACCTGAAGAAGACCTAAGAGGTTGAAACGCGTTGTGGTTTGTCTTGTGACTCGTTTGTCCACGTTTCTCTGGGCGGTTCGCTGACATTTATTTAAGATTTGTTTAGATTTCCGCCTGCAGTCGTTTCACTTTGCAACTAGGTAGACAGACAAACAAAGAGACATACAACAGACTGAGATGAAGAACTAGAAACAGACAGGAAGAGAAAGGCCGTCTAATTCATGGTTGCTGCCAGCAGACAAAAAAAAACAACAACAAAAAACCCCCCACTAATGTGACACTTTGGCTTGTTGCTCCACATTAAAATATGAGTTTAAGTGAGAAAAACTAAGACTTAGATGACAATATACGCTATTTTTGTTCCCCTCAAGGCCAGCTTGAGAGAGTAGTTTCATTCTCTTAAATATCTATCTCCGGGTGTTACACCACCCCTTCCCTCATTTCTCCCCCTCCCCCCCCCCCCCCTCGGCTTCTCCCTGCCCCCATTTTCCTCCCACACACACCATTCACTGGATGAAATAAAAAAAGAGAAATAGCCTTGAGAATTTGATAATGCACGCATTTTTCGTTTCCTTATACAGTGTAATCGAGAAACGGGATTCGTTATTTTTAATGGCTTTCCTCGTATCTGCTGGTTTCCGGTGTGATAAACTCTCCTCCACCTTTTCACTCTTCCTTCCCCCCCCCCCCCCCCCCCCCAAAAAGAGCTTTCTTCAGTACGGTAAACACAGGGAAGGCTGTAGATCTAAACTTTAGGACCATCAGCATTCTATCAAACAAAGAAACTTTATAACATTTCATGTTGAAAAGAAATCACAGTATTCATCGTTTAATCTGCAAAAATGTGTGGCCCTTTTCATTTCTTTGTGCTGAACTTGTAAATGTGCATGTATTTTATCTTCCAAATTACTGCAGTAAAAAAATATTTCTGGGGTCTACTCCGGAGAGGCAGAGTAAAACAAAATCTGTCCAAGACGTAGGATTTTAAATCTAGGGTCTTCTCATTTATAATACGAAAGGGTGATCCACTACACCACTATTACGTTTAATTAGTTCCTGACATTCGATTTCCACGTTTATAACCACGAAAGACTGGTGATATATACACAAGAGAATAACCATCTGCAAGTGGCCTACTGGCTTAATCAGAATTCAGACTGTACAGTACGATATGGCACAAACAGGGTAAAAGTGACGTCCCATGGCAGGTTTTATGCCATAAGCACCCGCGGGATTCAGAACCACGACTTTTGACAGTAAGCTCGGTGATCTACCACTGAGCTTAACAGGTTACTGGTATTCCATTTACATTCTGCTTCATCCAAACACCACCTTATCCACACACCCCCCACCTTCTGCCCCCCTTCCCCACTCCTTTTCCCACCCCCCCCCCCCCCCCCTCAGTTCCCCCCACCCATCTTTCTGCACCCGCATCTCTCTCCCAATGCTCTTCACCCCTTTCCAAGCCCTCTGCCAGCCAAGCCTCTGCCAAGCCCTGGAGATCGACGCACCGCTCCTTCCAGACTCTGGCACCTGCAGAGTGGTGGTCAGATGATGCTAATCGACTGGGTCGATCTCTTTGATCCGCGCCCCGTGAACACTGATGAGGCAAAGCAGGGGGAGCAGGGAAGGAAAGGTTGAGGCAGTACGGCATTAGGGGAGAGAGAGAGAGAGAGAGAGAGAGAGAGAGAGAGAGAGAGAGAGAGTTAAAACCGAACACTTTGATGTGCTCGACAACAAGCATACATATAGATACTAACAACGTACGGGGGGCGTCGGATTGTCTAGAATATTCCACAGAGACACACATACTGGATTTGAAAAGGAGAAGAAACAAACATTATGTCGTATATCAACTGAAATGGGCAATCTGTAGACTCACGTCAAACAAATCACCACTACCCATGATACGAAGAATAGAAAAAATTATTGTGTCTGTTTATTGTGACAAGCACACTTTGTATTTCTAAAACCGTGATTGACAAATGAGTGGTTTCCGTTAGCTTTAAAACTATGAAGTTTCTTCAACAAAGAGTAAACTGATGTCTCATTTCAACAAAAAGGACTTTCGCAACTTCATGACTAACATTTCACTTTTTCCTTTCTTTTAACAGGACAGGTGTTTTTGTTAGAAAATCTTCCAGAAGCTTCTTCCTTCAGTCCCTGTATGTTGAGCAAGCAGGGGGACGTTTAAACAGTCACCAACGCAACTGGCAATGAATGGCAATTGTTTTGAACAACAACATAAAACTACATCCACCACCAGTCAGGTGCCCAATGATGTGACAGATTCATTAGTCAACAAAGCAAGATCTTTCATTCAAATCTGGGCAAAGAGAAACAGGTTCATTTCAATTCTTCTTCATCTCTCTAATATAATCTAAAGGACTGACCTGAGTGCTAGTCTTTTTGGATTACACACACACACACACACACACACACACACACACACACACACACACACACACACACACACACGCGCGCGCGCGCGCGCGCTCAGAAAGACAGAAAGAAAGAGACACAGAGACAGAGACAGAGGGACAGAGACAGAGACAAAGACGTACACACACACACACACACACACACACACACACACACACACACACACACACACACACACACAGAAAAGAAACAGCACAGAGACAGAGACAGAGGGACACACACACACACACACACACACACACACACACAGAGATCTGCCGCTGCTAGGTTAAGTACCACTTTTGCAGCACAGGCGGGTATTGTATTCTTTCCCCAGGACACCCCATGCTTCCCATCAACCCCACTTCCACCCCGTTCCCCACCGCTCACCTATATACGATACAATCCATCCCTCCACACTACCCCACCACCAGAATTAGGTCTTCATCAATCCTACCTGGGTTTTCCAAAACCGCGCTGTTTTTTTTTTTTTTTTTTTTTCTCCTCTCTCGCCCTGGTCTACCACCCCCCTCTCCTTCCACTACCTCCATTTCCACCTTTTAATAACGCAGTTTCCAGCCTCCCTCTCTCTCTCTCTCTCTCTGCGTGCGTGCGTGCGTGCGCGCGCACGTGCGTGTGTGTGTGTGTTATGTGTGTGTGTGTGTGTGTGTGTGTGTGTGTGTGTGTGTGTGTGTGTGTGTGTGTGTACGTTCGTGCGTGCGTGCGTGCATGTGTGTGTGTGTGTGTGTGTGTGTGTGTGTGTGTGTGTGCTTGCTTTCGTGAGCGCTCGCGCGTGTGTGAATATTTTCATACTAAGCTTTAACGCTGGCGCTGTCTCAACATCTAAGCTTACAGGCATGAGCTGTATGAAACTTGAAACCACTTTGACAGTGCACGTTGTCCTCTAGAACAGCAGGATGGAAGAAGCTCATATCAACAAGACTGATCAATATGCAATCTCCGTGGCTGAAGAAGAGGACCAGATTCATACACACAGAAGTAGCTAAAAAAACGTTACAGCTGGATCTGCTCAACGAGGAATAACAGTGAATTTCATCAGGCATGAACTTCCGAACTTACAACAGGTGAAAAAAAAAAGGTCGGCAAAACAGGTGCAGTTGTGAATAAATGCACGGAGATATTCCGGAGCAGAAAACATTCATTACAACCGCAGAGCAAGTTATGTTTTCTCTCCTACATTCACTAGTTCATTGGTTTGTCTGTCAGCGAAATTCCGCAAAAAAAAACTGTCAAACCGATTTTATGGAAACTTGGTGAAAAGAGAGTCTGGCCTGAGAAGGAACTCGTTTACTTCTAGTGTAGATTCAGATCAAAGGGCCGATCAGGACAACAGGGTGGATCCAGATCAAAGGGCGGATCCAAATCAAATGGCGGATCCATATCACAAGGCGGATTCATATCACGGTGTAGATCCAGATCAAATGGCGGACCGAGATCAAATGGCGCATGGCAGATCAAATGGTGAATCCAGATCACACTGTGGATCCATACCACACTGCGGATCCAGATCACCGGACGGATCCAGATCACAGGACGGATCCAGATCATAGGGCGGATCCAGATCACAATGGAGATTCAGATCACGGAGCGGATCCAGATCACTGGGTGAATCCAGATAACAGGGCGGATCCAGATCACATCGTAGATCCAGATCAAGGGGCGTATTCAGATCACATTGTGGATCCAGATCACAAAGTGGATTCAGATCACATTGTAGATCCAGATCAAATGGTGGATCCAGATCCCAATGTGGATCCTGATCACTGGGCTGATAGAGACCACAGGGCAGATCCAGGATTCGTTCAACAATTGGTGGAAATCTGCGCTTCCCTCAACGAATAAAAACAACGAATAAAACAACAACAACAACAACAACTTAAAATGAATGTTCGACTCTGATGGCAACATTAGTTAATAAAACGTGCTTTAACGTCCACACGGGCCAAAGGGGATATCGCAGACGGGTATGATTATGTCAGGAGAGTTCAACGGAATAGGGGAGGTAAGGTACGGTAAAATGTACACTACACTGCCAAAACGACATGTTGAATTGATCCGTTAAAATGGCATTTTGAGTGTTAAATTTAGAACTCATCTCTGAAAAGCAGGTCAAATCCCGTTGATGCATTAGATGACAAACTTAAAAAACAACAATATCCCCCAAACTAAGGGAAACATTTTTTCACATTATCATCATAAACATCATTGTCATTATCTCTCTCTCTCTCTCTCTCTCTCTCTCTCTCTCTCTCTCTCTCTCTCTCTTAAAAAAAAAAAAAAACATTCATTCATTCGTAAGATCGTTAAGTTCTCTCTTGCTCTGCGTAGAGAAATTATTTCGAAACAAATGTATATCTCTCTCTCTCTCTCTCTCTCTCTCTCTCTCTTTGCGTTGTGTGTGTGTGTGTGTGTGTGTGTGTGTGTGTGTGTGTGTGTGTGAAAACGATGACGATATTGTTGTTTGACAATCGCCAGCAAATAGATCCATGTATAAGGTGTAGTCAACAAGCAAGATCCACAAAGGTCTCTCCTCAGGTAACATCCGCAATCCTGCCAGCAGTCTTCTGACAAGACAGCATTTCAGATGACGGATTGTATCTTGAAATGCGAGCACGAAACGTAGAACGCAAGTTGGTCAACCCCCTCCACTCCTGCAACACACACACACACACACACACACACACACACACACACACACACAAAATGTACTCTGATATCCCCAGACATGCTGTAATCCTATTGTTGACAAGGTTTGTCGTATAAACTTTGTCCATTTGCTTTCTTCGGTGTCCTGAGAGATCATTGACTGATAAATCTGTGTGTATTCAGAATGCGATAATCAGGGTTATCACTTTAAAAGTAATCGGGAATCTCCCAAGTTCGCCCCAAACCGGTAATGTCATAGCTTTTCTATGGACTCTTAATAACTGCCAACAGAAATTAATGTGTGCAGTTTCATGTGGGAATTTGTTTGCAAGACAGATTTTGAACAAATGCTGCATTATCTTTTCTTTTTGACATATTTCATCATTGTATTGGTAAGAGGGATGGGAACCACACCTCCGACCCACATGTGAAGACGGGAGAGACTAACGAGTCAACTAGGGTTGTAACTGTTCTCATATTTACATTTTGACCATAAAACATTCTCTACAAGATATGTGCAGCTTTATTCCCTTGTCTTACTACTAAGTGTCCTTGGGCTTCTGTAAAATGTCCGTTTTTATGGAAAATGACTCCAAGATATTCATATCGGTCTACTGTTTCAATGATGTTTTCACCGCAGTTGAAGAATAGTGGTGTAATTAGTGGGTTTATTTGATGAATACAATGACCTTTGTTTTCTCTGTGTTGATTTTCATTCCCCAGTCTAAACAGTAGTTGTGTAACTGGTTTAATTTACGTTGAAATCCCTTTTTGACTCGCCTGAAGTTTCTAATCAATGTGAAGCTGGAAACGTTTTATGTTGACTTCTGCAAGAAACAAAAGAACGAAAGCACACCCAAGCTCGATGTTATGCCACAGTTGCTACCGAATACAAACTGGCGGCTTATTTGGAGCAACACATTGACACAGATTGCAGACGAGCACACTAACCAGATTACGAATAAGTGCCCATGAACTCCAAATTGAGAGGGGCCGTTATACCAACACTGACACAGAAGACAGATTATGCGCGACACATGCCACGTTGTTGAGGACAAACTACATTTTCTCGTTATGACCTGATGACAAGGATCACAAAAAAACGGTTTTCCACCGCAGACTAAAATGACAAACCCTCGGATCTCATGTTATTGGACTGCTTCCAGCCCGTACTTGCTCAGTATATCCTGTTGTGTTTTTCTCTTAGGAGACAGAAAATTTAATCAAACCCTGATACACACTATGCTTTCTCTTTCTGCTATGAATGCTATGTTGCAAGATGTGACGTTGGAATTAGTTTAATTGAGTGTCTTAACTTGATCATCTGTACCCCACAAAATCTGGTTTTCATATGGCAATAAAATATGTTCTTGTTCTTGTTCTTGTTCACACACACACACACACACACACACACACACACACACACACACACACACACACACACACACACACACACACACACGCACGCGCGCGCGCGCACAGACAGACAGACAGACAGACAGACACACACACACACACACACACACACACACACACACACACACACACACACACACACACACACACACACACACACACACACGCACACACACACACACACATACACACACGCACACACACACACACAGTGCAACTTATAACCAGCAGAACCTCTGGTTTTTTATTTTTGGCAGTAGCATATTTTGATGAAAAGGGCCGTCTCAGGTAAAGCGAAGAATTTGGTGTCGTGATGGACATAATCAGGAATCGGGTTAATAATACTTCCCACAAGTGGCATGAAATTCCAAGGGTCGACATTTGAGGAAGCAGCCAAGAAGGGTTGGGGTGGTATGAGAGTAGCGGGAAAGAGGCGTGGTAGAAAGAAGAGGGGTCAGAAGGAAGAGAAAGCACGAATGGGGGAGAGGAGTGGGGGGGGAGGGGGGGGGGGGGGGTAATGATGGTACGCATCTCCACTTCTCTGGCACCCTAGACCGCCTATCTGTAAAATCAATGAGCTACTTGGCATGCATGGGAGGAGAGGTGGTTAGTTCCAGTCTTGGGATGATTTATCAGAATATTGGCGTGAGTACCTGGCGGCTTGTCGACTACTGATCCCAA
>JADBJO010003909.1:7500-17500 GCA_016801955.1 Conus betulinus | reverse complement strand
TGCTATTATTGTTACTATTATTATCAATATCATTATCATGATTACTATCATTGATGTTAATTCAGTTAACATTACTTTTATTGTTGTTGTTACTATTACTGCTTTTGCTATTACCGTTACTATTGTTTGTTAGTATTATTATCATTATTAATGCTATTTATCATTATGATTGTTATCATTATTATCATTAATATTATTATCATATTCATAATCATCATCATCATTATTATTATTTTTATCAATATCATCATAACTATTCTTGTCATCATCATCCTCATCATTTTTACTATTATTATTGTTATTGTCATCATTATCGCCATCATCATCATCATTAGTATTATCATGATTATGTCTGTATTCTATTACCATTGCCATTATTAAGACCATCATTATTACTGGTATTACCATTGTCATTATCATCATTATTATTATGATGATCATCACCATCAGACACTGCCTGTCACAGATTCAGATGAAAAGAAAAAAAATTGGAGAGGCGATGTGTTGTGTGTGCCATTTTGCTTAGGAAGCCACTGTTCATGTTATACCGTGCTGCCCTTTCCTTCATGATTTAGGAACAAACTTATTTCAACCTTCGTATCATAATCACCCATGCCTTTTAAAAATTCATTTTCTTACGTTCTATCTGAATGAACGTGTATTATCTAAGGTTGTATTGTCCATGGACAAAGCGTTACAGTTTCATATCATCTGTGCTGTGAATGTTTGTCACAAATAGTCATGGATGTTTGTGTTTTTTATGATAAACCGCTGATCATAACGTGGCCCTTTGCATGATCAATGTGTATCTTGAAAGCCTGAATTTTCATTTCAGTAGTCCCAGGCCTAGATCTGAATAAACATTTCGTATTCAAATTCGTATTCGTGATTATAAAGATCTCTCTCTCTCTCTCTCCTCTCTCTCTCTCTCTCTCTCTCCTCTCCCGCTCCCTCCTCTCTCTCTCTCCTCAGTCTCTCTCTCTCTCTCTCCTCTCTCTCTCTTCTCTCTCTCTATCTCTCTCTGTCAGTCTTCTCTCTGTCTGTCTGGTCTCTCTCCCTCTCCTCTCTCTCTCCCCCTTCTCCTCTCTCCCCTGTCTCTCCGTCTCTTCTCCTCTCTCACTCTCTTCCCTCCTCCTCTCCCTCCTACACCCTATCCCTCTCTCTCTCTCTCATCCTCTCTCTCTCTCCTCTGTCCTCTCTGTCCTCTCCTCTCTCCCTTTCTGTCTCTATCTCCTCTTCTGTCTGTGTCTCCCTCTCTCTCTCTCTCTTCTCTCCCTCTCTCTCCCATCTCTCTCTCTGTCTCTGTGCATCCGCGTTCGCATGTGTGTGTGTGTGTGTGTGTGTGGTGTGTGTGTGTGTGGTGTGTGTGTGTGTGTGTGGTGTGTGTGTGTGTGTGATTCTCCGCCTTTCTCTTCCAGTCTCTTAGATTTTCTGTCCATTTTTATCTTTCACGGCAACTCTCCGCTTTCCCTCGTATCTTTTCTGTCCCCCTCTCTCCTTTTCGTTCAGTAGTGCGAGCGTGCGTATATGCAGGCATGCATGCGTGTGTGTGTATGTGTGTGTGTGTGTGTGTGTGTGTGTGTGTGTGTGTGTGTGTGTGTGTGTGTGTGTGTGTGTGTGTGTGTATGTTGTGTGTGTGTATGGTGTGTCTGTTGTGTGTCTGTGTGTGTGTGTCTGTGTGTGTATTTTCGTGCGCGTGTGCGTGAGCATGGGCAGATGCAAAGATGAGGAGGGGAGCGGAGGTAGAATCAAGTACTGTGTACGTAAATAGCTGATATACCCGTATAAAAACATGAGAATACACAGGATTACAAAGGGGAAATTCTGGGATGTGCTAAATGCCGTATGGTAGAGAGAGAGAGAGAGAGAGAGAGAAGAGAGAGAGAGGAGAGAGAGAGAGAGAGAGGTTAAAAAAAAGCGTATTCCAATATTTTGAGAGTCTGCATTTCTTTTTTTTTTCATCTGGTGCTGACCATGTAGTACCAGTTGGATAACAATTTTTTACCCCATTGTAACTATGCCAGTAATCTGCATGTACGTTCTGTGTTGTAAGCACACAAGTGCGCGCGCGCGCGCGTCCGCACGCACGCACACACACACACACACACACACACACACACACACACACACACACACAGAGCAGGCGTTGTGATGGTGGTTATGGTGGTAATGGTGGTGGTGGTGGTGATGATGGTGCTAGTGATGGTGTTGTGTGTGTGTGTGTGTGTGTGTGTGTGTGTGTGTGTGTGTGTGTGTGTGTGTATGTGTGTGTGCGTGCGTGTGTGTGTGTGTGTGTGTGTGTGTGTGTGTGTGTGTGTGTGTGTGGTGTGTGTGTGTGTGTGTGAGTGCGTGTGTGCGTATGTATGTGTGTATATATGTATGTATATGTATGTATGTATGTATGCATGTGTCTATCTATCTATCTATATGACACTCCAAGCACCAAGTTTAGGACCTGTCAGGCTTATTGAGTGCAGCGTTTTAAACTAAGGACTACTGAAAAAAAATATATACAAGTGATGAAAAAATATCCTGCCCTATATGCCTTTTAACTTTCAAACAGGGAGTAGCAATCATCGAAAATCCGTGCCAGTTGACGTGCTGAAATTAGAAAGACACATGGGCATTCAGCGGCAAAGGGGGTATGAGAGGAAATGTTCCTCCAGTGAGTGCTTTCATCCTTGTATTCAAACAGGATTTAGTAGCGAGTCTGCAGGGATTTTCACAAAGAGTAACAGCTTTTGCTTGTTGGTCCTGCTGATCTCCCTTTAAAGGATTAATACAACAATGAAAGCACTGGAGGAAGATTTCCTCCTCCCCCCCCCCCCCCCCCCCCCCCCCCCCCCCCCCCCCCCCCGCATTCCCCTGTGAAACGCAAGCTTGTCTTTTAACAAATAAAAACTGCGACGACTAAACCAGGACTACCCCCGACAGCAACACAACAACAACAACAACAACAATGCTGACGATATAAAAAGAAGCTACAACAACGTCAGAAGAAAAAAAAATGACAACGATGATAATACTGACGACAATCATAAATATAGCAGTAAGTAAGAACATCAACCACAACAGCATCAGAGCAACGACAACGTTAAGAACTGCAGAGTGAACTGCAACAAGAACAGCATCAACAACTTCAACAACAGTAAAGGTAACATCGACATCAATAATAACAAAGAACCAAAAACAACAACGGTAACACGTACACCAAGGATAGCATGCGCAACAAAATATGAGAATAGTAATAACAACAACAACAATAACAACACAAACAGTAGTGACAACACTTTTTGCAGCAGCAACAGCAGCAGCAGCAGCAGCAGCAGCAGCAGCAGCAGCAGGGGTAGCAGCAGCAACAACGGCCGCAGCAAGGGTAGCAGCAACAGCAACAGCCGCAGCAGGGGCAGCAGCAGCAACAACAGCCGCAGCAGGGGCAGCAGCAGCAACAGCAGCCGCAGCAGGGGCAGCAGCAGCAACAGCAGCAGCAGCAGGGGCAGCAGCAGCAACAGCAGCAGCAGCAGCAGGGGCAGCAGCAGCAGCAGCAACACAGCAGCAGCAGGGGCAGCAGCAACAACAACACAGCAGCAGCAGCAGGGGCAGCAGCAGCAACGTAAGTTGTATTGTATGACTTTTCTGGTCCTCCTCCACGCTCCTTTCCCCATCTCTCTTTTTTCTGTCTGTCTGTCTGTCTGTCTGTCTGTCTGTCTGTCTGTCTGTCCGTCCGTCCGTCTGTCTGTCTGTCAGTCTGTCTCTCTGTTTTACTCTCCCTTCCTCTCTCTCTCCCCCTCTCCCTCTCTCTCTCTCTCTCTCTCTCTCTCTCTCTCTCTCTCGATGATAGCCCTGCCAGAAACACAGTTTCTGCTTTTAGACTGATAACACTTTTCGCATGCCTCAGATAAACGTATTTTTTAGAATACGAACTAAAAGGATTACTCTTAAACAGCTAAGAAGAAAAAAAGAAATAGAAAGAAGGAAAAGAGAAACGAAACGAAAAGAAAAGAAAAGAAAACAACCCACTGCTCTGGAAACGGCTCAAATATAACTTATACTACCTTCACCTTTACCGCTTTTCTGACCGACAATATGTCTATAAGTCTGAAATCAGTCACTTTCTATTCCTGTTTTTTGAAGAGAGAGAGAGAGAGAGAGAGAGAGAGAGAGAGAGAGAGAGGAGAGAGAGAGAGGAGAGAGAGAGGGGAGAGAGAGAGAGAGAGAGGCGTAAGGGAGGGGCTGGGGAATGTGTAAAGATTTGAGAGAGTGAGAGAGAGACGCAAAGAGAGAGAGACAGAAGAGAACTTGCGAGTGTGTGTGTGTGTGTGTGTGTGTGTGTGTGTGTGTGTGTGTGTGTGTGTGTGTGTGTGTGCCCGCGCGCGCGTTTGTGTGTGTGTGTGTGTGTGTGTGTGTGTGTGTGTGTGTGTGTGTGTGTGTGTGTGTGTGTGCACATGTGTGTGTGTGTTGTGTGTGTGTGTGTGTGTGTGTGTGTGTGTGTGTGTGTGTGCGTGCGTGCGTGCGTGTGTGTGTGTGTGTGTGTGTGTGTGTGCGTCGTTTTTTGTTTTCAATGCGTTCCTGTCGCGTGGGCGTGGGCGTGGGCGTGTGTTTGAACATGTTTTTATTTTAAAGATGTTTATGAAGAAAGCATCGATCAAGTTTCTTTTTATCAAATCTGATCGTATTCCCTGTAACTGCTATCGTTGTCATCATAATAATGTACGATGATGACGTCGACGACCTCGCCGCCGACGACGACGACGAAGGACAGCAATGCTACTGCTGTGTCGCTGATGATGATAAGAGGGAGAGGAGGAGAGGGAGGAGGAGGAAGAGGAGGAGGAGGCGGGCGGAGGAGGAGGAGGCGAGGGAGGAGGCGGAGGAGGTGGAGGAACAGGATGTAGAGCAGGAGACGGAGGCAGAAATCGAGAAGGTAAAGCATTACGGTACTACGTACTTGTCTCAGGGGGATAATCGCATATATCTGCAATCATACAGGAAACAGGATGGTAAACACCACGTAACTGCCGCATAACAGGAGGTATTAGCGATACCGATCTGTGCCAACGTTAAACAGCTGCGATGCTCTTGCAACAACGCCAGTCGACTCTACTGCTTGACGTTGCACTTCAGTGTGTAGTTATTCCAGACACAGACGACCCACAGTGCCAGACAGATATCACCTCGTGTTTATCGCCATCCCTGTACGAGGCTTATCTTTTCATGTCACTGCCCCCATGTTTCTCACCCCCCCCCCCCCCTCCTCCTCCCTTCACATCCTCCCTCTCCTGTCCCCCTGATCTCTTTTTTTTTCGCGGGCCTCATTTTTTTTTTTCCTGATGCTTTTCTTGTTTTCAGCCTCGCCAGTCGCACAGTGAGTTCAACTCAAGTTTCATATCCACACCCACTATAAAAAGGCCATAAGCAGATGCGGATAAGTGTTTCTGGGTGAACACGTGGTGGGGCGGGTTGGGGGGAAGGGGGAGAAGAGGAGGAGGGGGGTCGGAGTGAGGGAGGGGGGGGCTTGAAAAGGGGGGAGGTGGCGATGTGAGAGTGTATCTTTCATCATCCTGGTTTCACGCGAACGATAACATTTTAAGGGAGGCAGAGAAAATAACACTTTTCCCCATCACATCCGATCTGCGCCCAGTTTGAGGAAATACATGAATGTTCATTCTTCGTGTTCATCGTCTTGAGTGTTGTTTTGTCTTGCCTGAAGAAGACCAGAGAGGTGGAACGGCGTCGTGTTTTGTCTTGTAATGTGTGTACCATTTCGTTTGGCAGAAGTGGTCATTCTTCTTCTTTTAAGTTTGACAGTTTTTCTGTCAGGCGCCAGCGTGATTGGAACCCATAGCCTCTGACTGTCAACTCTATACGCTTTACCACTGAGTCAATTTGGTATAACTTGCCATGATCTATTCCACACCCGAAAATCACTGTCCAGCAGCTGAGAACAGACACATGCCCAGTCTCGTCAACACGCCAGGGAGAAAATTCAGAGTGACTTCACCTTTTGTTCCAAATTCGCCCCCCTCCCTCTTTCAACATTCTCAGTGTTCCACACGAAAGGGCATATTCAGTAAAGCACAGTGGACTTGAATTTGATGGGGAAGGAGAGCGGCGGGAGAGAGAGAGAGAGAGAGAGAGAGAGAGAGAGAGAGAGAGAGAGAGGGAGAGAGAGGAGAGAGAGAGAGAGAGAGAGAGAGTGTGTGTGTGTGTGTGTGTGTGTTGTGTGTGGCGTGGCGGGGGGAGGACGATAATTCTGAACCTGAACCAGAACTACTTCCTGTCCTTTTCTAAAAACACCCCCGGTGAGCAATTTGGAGCATGGTTTAGAAAAATAACACACCATGGAGTGAATATATGCACCTGGCCCAAAATAATCTCTCTCTGTCTGTCTCTCTCTCTGTCTCTCTCTCTGTCTCTCTCTCCCTCCCTCCCCTCTCTCTCTCTCTCGTCTCTCTCTCTCTCTCTCTCTCTCTCATATATATATATATATATATATACATATACATATATACTAACAAACACACACACACACACACACACACACACACACACACACACACACAACACATACACGCACACACACGCGCGCGCGCGTGCGCGGGCTCGCACGCTCTCTGTCTGTCTCTGTCTCTCTCATTCTCCCCCTCCCCCCTTTCTCTCTGTCTCTCCCTTTTTCTCTCTCTCTCTCTCTCTCTCTCTCTCTCTCTCTCCTCTCTGTCTGTCTCTCTCTCTTACACACACACGTGCTTGTTATACGTCTGAAACACTTCTACCCTATGTCCCCTCTCGCTCTCTTCTCTTTTGGCTTTAAGAAACTGGCCATATTTCCGGACAGCAGTTTACGTACATTCAGCCTGGTCAAAGATCCTTTCGCTTTCAGCGGGCTAATATTTGGGACAATCTCCCATCAATTCGAAGAGATGATTGTATATATGTGTGAAAAGCTTTTATCCCATGTGTCCTCTCGCACTCTCCCCTGTGGCGGTAAGAAACGTCTCACACTTTCCGGACAACAATTGAAGTTCTGCTGTGGTCACAGATCTTTTCGCTTTCAGTGCGCTAAAATATGGAACAATCTACCATCATCTCTTCCAGAGAGGTCCATTCCTTTCCACTTTCAAAATGAATCTAAAAAAACGTATTTGGTTAAAAAGTCGTAGGTTACTATATCGGCCTAACGTGCGCATGCGCGCGCGTGCGCGCTGTGTGTGTGTGTGTGTGTGTGTGTGTGTTGTGTGTGTGTGTGTGTGTGTGTGTGTGTGTGTGTGTGTGTGTGTGTGCGCGCGCATGTGTGTGTAGATTCGCACGTGCGTGTGCACGTATATGTGTGCGCGTGCGCAAGCGTGTGTGCAGTATGTGAGTGCATGCGCGCGCCCGCGTGTGTTTTTGTGTCCCTCTCGTTATTTGTATATAATATGACATTATTAATCAGCAACAACAAGAACAAGAACAACAATACACAACAAGAACAAGAACAACAAGAACAAGAGGAACAACAGCAGCAGCAACAACAACACTCACACACAAACGCATGCACATGAACACACACACACCCACACACACACACACACACACACACACACACACACACACACACACACACACACACACATGTTTGGGCTCACTTGTGTCGGTTCTTTGATACTCACTTAGCTATTCACATACGTTTACGGTGAAAACTGGGGGTCCCTGAAAGATTCAAAGCTTAATCTCAGTTGATGCGTTTTGTTCATTTGTGTCTGCCACGGAAAGGCCCAGTGTGAGTTTGTCCTATTCTCTAAGAGTCTTCGCAGTGCTGGCCTTGAGGGCTTTCCCAATATTTGTGTAGTTTGTAATGTTTCTTGCTCTTCCTTTAAGTCTGGATGTGCAGCCACTTCCTCTGTCGATGTTCAGTTCTTAAGATGGTCTAGGATCTTGTTTGTGTGATTCTTTAGATTTCTTATCACATCTGATCGGTCAAGCTGTAGTCCAGTTCTTATCGTTGCCTTGACTGCCAGCGCGTCAATTCTCTCATTTTCTTTTAACACTTGCATGTCTGTCTATATGAGTCTCTCAATGGAAGGTTTCACAGTACTTCATGCCAAGCAGGGCTTCTCATTCGGCAATCCATTTTCTGAAGCAGGTTCATGGGGTCAGTCAGCAGTATGGCTTGTTGATTTCTAATCTGGCCTGTGAACGCAGCTAGTGAAGTGCTTATCTCCATTGTTAGACTTCAAGTGCTAAAGTGTATGCACCATTGTCTTCCTATCCTCAACCTGACTTGCCTGTGAACGCAGCTAGTGAAGTGCTTATCTCGGATTTGGTGACGGAACTGTCAGTGTGTAAAGCAGTATTTTCTTTGCCGAAGTTTTTCCACCTGCATCTGAATTTCTGCCTTACTTTTGCTGTCTGACCATTTCCGGCAGTGTCTAACTAGTTTCTGAGCGATGGTAGTTTGGTAGTGGTGTTTGAAGTAGTCTGCATACTTTCCCTTTCCTTCGTTTCTTTGAGTTGTATATTGTCTTTTGCCTGTCCCATAAATGATTTCCATGTCCTAGGCTAGTGGGATTTTCTTTTGTTTGTTTCTTTGACTGCTGCATATGGTGGGTTTGGGGGAGTTTCAAATGAAATGATTCTCTAAAACACAAAGATTCTCTAAAATATGGCTTCACGTGTTCTAGCTTGTGGCTGATCTGCATTGAAAAAAGGTCAAGCAGATACTGCATAGTTTAAATTTGTATGTCCTTCGTAATTCCCAAGATCAATCTCATTGGTTCATTTTGAATAAAGGGGTAAACGTAGTCGTCGTTGTTGGAGAAGCAGGTGTTGTCATTTGGTGTCTTGTTATTATTGATATTTTTGTTGCTGTTGTTACTATTATTGTGGTGGCTGTTACTGTAGTTGTTCTTGTTGTTAAAATAAACATTGTATGTTTTCTTGTCTCTTCATGTTATTAGTATGTTGTCTGCGCTATTCTTTTTACTCACTTTTTTTTTAACCGTTGATGTTGTTGTTGCTGCGGTTTTTGGTATTGTTATTGTTGCTGCTGTTTACTTTTGTTGTTGGTGTCGTTGTTTTTTGTGCCGTCCTTACCATCATTGCAGTTTTTGTATTTTCCAATTGTCGTAGTCGTTTCTCTTCTTCTCGATGTTGTTGCAATTGCTGTTAAGATTATCTTAATTGTGTTGGTTTAGATGTTATAGCCGCTGTTATCATTGCCGCTATCATATGTCCATGTTGTTGGTAAGCTTGTCCACCTACTCTCTCTTTGAGTAACACTTTCACAGACATCTTTACGAAAACCAGCGCCAGGTCAAAAACTCTTATTCAAACTTAAAGGCACTGGAGATAATGCAGACCTCGACCGCAGACACTTTTTTTACCGCCAAGGGAAGTAACACTGGGTAGGGACTGAAAGTGCTCTTTCCATTTGCATCATTTTTGTTTTGCATAGGGTTTCTCATAAATCAATCTCAAATTTGAACAACTCTTCTCCCTCCTCCTTCGCTTTTGGTTCCAGAATAGTTCATTGATTTCACAAACAGGCGGTCCATGGCGCCAGGAAAGTGAGGGCGTCTGTCTCATCACACCCTCCCAGACTCTTATCCTTCTCTTCCTTTCGCTCTCTACTCTTTCTGCTACTGCATTCCTCCTCCGCGCACCCCCCAGTCCCTTCCTCCTTCCGCCCTTTTCTTCTAATTTCACGCTAGCTATTTTTGTTTGGAGACTGTTGATAGAATCCCAAAATATTTCTCTCATTGCACGTAATTTCTTCAGTCTTCTTGTATTTCTCTCTCTCTCTCTCTCTCTCTCTCTCTCTCTCTCTCTCTCTCTCGTCTCTCTCCTCTCTCTCTCTCTCTCTCTCCTCTCTCTCTGTGTACGTGTGTATGTGTGTGTGTGTGTGTGTGTGTGTGTGTGTGTGTGTGTGTGTGTGTGTGTGTTGTGTGTGTGTGTGTGTGTGCGTGTGTGTGTATGTGTGTGTGTGTGTTGTGTGTGTGTGTGTGTGGTGTGTGTGTGTGTG
>JADBJO010003909.1:0-2500 GCA_016801955.1 Conus betulinus | reverse complement strand
GATGATTTGAAGTTGGCTGATCCCTGAAGATTGCCGTTGCCGGGGCTGTCGAGGGCTGGTCTGGGATGCAGTTGTGGACTGTGGAGCCGGCATGAGCGGCGTTGGGGTAATGCCCATGGACTGGTATACGCGATGAGACAAAAAAAAATGTAATAGTTGAAAGAAATGCAGAATGCTGGTTTGTTCTGTATCTCTTCAAACAATGTCTTATGCCTTAGCTGGAACGAATGGAAACAACGTAAAAAACAACCACAACAACAACAATAATGACAACAACAACGACGACAATGACGATGACGACGATGACGAAGACAGGTACAAGAATAAGAGCAAGAACAAGAGCAAAGAACAAGAAAACAACAACACTAGCTGCACCAGTAACAGCATCAGCAGAAGCAACGATAAGAGCAGCAACATCAACAACAACATTAGCAGCAGCAGCAGCAGCAGCAGCAGCAGCAGCAACAGCAACAGCAGCAGCAGCAACAACAACAACAGCAGTAAAAAGCGACGACTTTAAAAACAAAATTAAGTACATCCGAACCCACAGTCGTCGAATGAAAACGAACAAAAAAATAAAACAACTACGACAACAAAGAAAGAAAGAAACACACACACACACACACACACACACACACACAAAAAACAAACAACAAAAAAAAAGCGCATGGAAAAGCAAGACGAGGGAATGTAACAAAAAAGTATAACAGAAAGAATGCAGAAAAAAAGAAGTAAAAGCCGACATAACTATCTCTCTGGAGATATGTTGGAAGTGTTAGATGAGTTCTTGAAGCTCACGAGGAAAGTACTCCAAAAAAAAGCAAAGCAACACATAACTGTATTGAGGGTTTTTTCCCGAACAGTTTTTCTGTAATTGCATTCAGGCGGAAGAAACACACACCCACACACATACACATACACACACAACACACACACACACAACACACACACACACAAACCCACCACCACACACCACACACACACAACGTACACACACACATCACGCGCGCGCGGCGCAGCGCGACCACACACACACACACACACACACACAACAACACACGCAACACACACAGTACAGACACAGACCACATAAACATACACACATACATACACGCACGCACACCACAAAAACTGCACGCACCACACACGCACAAATCCACAGACAAACAGACAGACAGAAGACACACACACACACACCCAACACCTCACCACAACCACACACACACCACACCACACACACACACAAACTGTAGATATCTTTTCACCTTCTCCACTTGTTACGTATGCATCGATCCGGAATATTTCTTACTTTTCTAATTTCGTTTACCAAATAGATTCACAGATGCAAAGACAAATAGGCCTGTCCTCCAGTTTCCTTTACCCATGAAGATAATCTGTCCAAATCCTTTTCATTATTTTCATTATCAGAGGAGCAATGTTTTCTTTTATCTGCAGTTTTCCTATTTTATGAAAATTCAGTGGATTTTAGCAAAGAGATGTTCCAGTTCTCTATTTCCCCCTCTCACACTTTCACCCCTACCCCACAAAAAAGTCAAAAGAAGTGGAGTGTTGTGTGACATGGTAATTACGCATTGGGGTTCAGCCAGCAAATCCAACTGTCAGATTAAAAATTCCTCCTTTCCAGTTCGAACAGACTGCATTTGGTAATTGTACCCTGTCATCTTTTTTCCCAGGTACATTTCAGTGGGTCTTTGCGGCTTCTGCATGTTTGTGTGTTGTTTGGATTCCCTTGTTTCTAACTTCTTTTCTCTTTTTCCATATTTATTAAGTTTTGGCGAAAAACCAGCGACAAGATGTCTCTTTAAAACCCACCGTCCTCTCCCATCCCCCCCCCCCCCACCACCAATCCCACCCCCCTCCCCTTGACTGCAAAGTGGCATGGAAGTCGCTCCGTTGGGTCAGCAAGGACTTCTAAATGTCAGAAGCGGTTCCTGTTTTTAGCAATTTGATAATGCGCATTCTGTCTGGAGAAAACTCTTTCATGCCGCTTTAAAGTTTTGGTTTCGACTTGTTCGCTTCTTACTTGTTGCTTTTCTTTTTTTCGTTTTATTTTTTGTCTCAACCAGGTTTAAGATTTTTCTTTTCTTTTATTCTTTCCGTGTTCTTGTTTGGGGATGTTGGTTTATTCCATCGATCTTTCGCTATTGCGTTGGATACACTAATCAGCAGACTCGAGACCTAACTTAAAATACTTCGACATTTCGGCGAGCGGCGGCCTAGTGTGGCCGTTCTATGGTCGTGTCAGCGTCAGCGCGGGTAACAAAAAACCTCCCGCAGCTGTATACCCCTACAACACCTTCCCCCGTCCTAAATAGACCATAGTTAGCTAAAACGTCGGTAGGTCACTATGAATGTACTGCAAAGCGAAAGGAGGTAGAACAGCTGCCAACCACGTGAGGGTTTGAAACAGACAAAAAGGAAAAAAAAACAAAAATGTATGAAAGATACCAGGAAGAAAGTTTGTGTGAAAAGCTGCGAT
>JADBJO010003908.1:219469-222539 GCA_016801955.1 Conus betulinus | reverse complement strand
GGAGAGAGAGAGGAGGAGAGAGCGTTACAATCGGTTGCTGAAAGCTTTAAATCACAATTTACATGTTCAACGATTGATAGGTGATTTTATGTTGAGCGTTAGAAGGGGATATGACAGAGGTAATAGCTAAAGGAGGAGAGCGATCGATCAAGGATTGAGATTTTAGGGCCGAGCCATATTCTTCCGTCTTCGTCCTTGTTCTGAGAGAGAGAGAGAAGAAGAGAGAAGGAGACGGAGAGTGACGGGGGAGGAGATGCGAGAGAAGAGGGAGGAGAGGGTGAAGAGAGAAGGCGCGATTGATGCGACGACGGAGAGCGAGGAGAAGAGAGAGACAGAAGGACAGAGCCAGACGCGAGAGAGAGAGAGGATGAGAGAGACGGAGAGAAGGAGAGAGGAGAGAATGAGAGACGCGAGAGAGATAGTGAGACGAGAAGAGAGAGATTATTTTGAGGAAATAGTCAATGCATATTCAGAATATGTGCAGAAGAGAGACAATGTCCCATCACTGCGATAAGATTTATTGGTTCTACTGTCTGGGTTGAAATTGTGCACGGTGTGCAACAGTGACTGGTTTCCAGATCAATACATTTCCCTTTGCATTGTCTGTTACATTCCTTGGAGGTTTCATAGTGTATGCCATATGTAAAGACAGCACAAAGACAAAACACACACACGGACACACACTTCTCATCTCTCTCTCTCTCTCTCTCTCTCTCTCTCAGCTCTCTCCCTCTCTCCTCCTCTCCCCTCCTCCCTCGTCTTCTCTATCTCTCTCTCTCTCGCTCTCTATCTAATGCAGTCCCCTTTTATTTTTCTTTGTTATTATTGACGTGAGCTGCTCTTGATGTAATCAACAATGGTAAACATGGTGCTTTTATTATCGCTCGACGCTTTTGAATTGTTTATCCTTCTGTTGGGCCGACGATGTTGTTTTGATGTCCGAAACTGTTATAGGGTTGCAAACACAATTGAATAGCTTGCAACGTGCCGCTAGATCATTGCAGCTGAAAGTCAACATGAAAAAAAGGCAGATATCAATAGTATTTCGTAAAGGTGTTTATTAAGTGTAAGGGAAAGGGGGTATACGATGGTACTTCCTATGCCCAGTTTGTCAATGCATTTAAATATTTAGGACTATTATTCTCAACAGCTTGAGTTTTGTTGGCGCATGCAAAGACCTTTCGAGTAAAGCGAAAAAAATGTTGTGCTTTGTATCATGATGAAAAGTTACATGTTGTTTAATAATTCCTTCATTCTTGTATTTTATATAAAGCTATTTGATTTCTCAGGTTCAATCGATTGTACAGTGCGGCTCTCTCTGACCTATGGGGACTAGAGAAAAAAGCGCTATCTATTGTGAATCTGTTCAAACATTTTGCTCTGAAAATGTTTTTTGGTAGATAGATAGACGGACTCAAAATGATCTACCATTTACGGTAAAAAACTAATCGAATTCCCATTTACATTACTTCCGCTGTGTCAGATGTATGCCGCTAGACTTGCTGAAACTGTTGCAAAAAATGGAAGATTTTTTCAGAATTCCTTGTAGGCTTACAACTATGTTTGTATGACTTAGATGCTAAAGACAAAAAAAGTAACTGGGTGTCCAAAGTGCCGCCACCTTGTCTATTTAAATAGCGGATTTGGATGGTTTTGGGACTTGGATGACATTAAGGGGGTGGCGTTGGTAATACTAAAGAGTTTTTATGTGTTTTCCCGTCAACGGTTGGTTTTCCTTGGTTGACTGCAGATGGCAGAAAAAAGGACAATTAGAAACTATAGAGAAAAGGATGCAGACAGAAGAAAAGGAGCTCGAGCTATCATAAACAGTCGTGGCACATTTGATTTTCTTACAGGCCACTTGTTGTGATGTTTGATGACCTTTTAAAAAACGTACTAAAACCTTAGATATGGACAGGCACCTGAAATACATGTAACACCAAAATTCACGAGTGTTAGGAATATCTCCATTTGGGCCATTGCACTCATATTTTTGATATATTCCATTATGTAATGACAATGATATGCTTTTGTCCCTTTGTGTGAAAAAAAAATCCAATATTGAAACAGAATTACACCTTCGTCCTGTCATGTCCAGCTCCATGGAGCATGAGCAATCAGCGAACAGATTATTCAGCCAAAATATTACAGACAGCCATCCTTGTTTAAACTGAGCCCTACTTTGTTCATGTACTTCTGCAGCAGCCTGTTGAGAAATTTTCTAATGTTTTTGTTACAGGCCTACCTAAATACAGAGAAAATTTTCACTTATGAAATTGTTAAATTGACCTTGAAGTAATTATTGTTTCGTTTCGTGACTTTGATTCATGTAAACTATATTGTAATTGGGTGTGTTCCCACAACCCCTTCATTAGGGGCCTTATTGGCCCCTGATGTTATATGAAATAAATCATCTAAGGAGCCTGAATCTGATATCTATCTCTCTCTCTCCATCACTCTCTATCTCTCTCTCTTGATACAATTATGTTTAGGTTTGTGCACGCGCTGCATGCTGCTGTAGATTTGTGGGTTGCTGCAGCAAGATCCAGAACGTGCATACGTTAAATTAAAAAAAAGAAAACAAACTAATGTACCAAAGACTGTGTTGCAAATCCTAGAACATGTATGTTGTCAGGTGATTCTGGGATCCCTATGGAGATGACCTATAATCCCCAGACCTCCAATCGTGAAAGGCAGTCTCTGTTCCATCTTGGAGGCTCTCTGATACCGTGGGAGAGTGAAGGTCAGGGATAATGTGTCTGGGACGTTCAAATATTGCAGCCAGCCACTTCCACAGGGGAAAAAGATGACCTGAGGCTGGGAAGGAGAAAGGAGATGCAGCAGAAAAGGACTGGTTGGACTGGTTTACGGGAATGTGGGGAAAAAAAAGGGAAGGAGGTTGGGGGGGGGGGGGGGGGGGGGGGGGGTGGGGTGCAGGGGGGGGGGGGTAGATACAGGGCCAGCATAAGGACCAACGAAGATGGGGTAAAAGAATGTGTTGACAGTAGCAGCCTTCAGAGCATGGAGACATTGGTATTTATGTTTAAAACCTGTGTGACGGGAAAACGCT
>JADBJO010003908.1:209469-214469 GCA_016801955.1 Conus betulinus | reverse complement strand
CTCTCTCTCTCTCTCTCTCTCTCTCTCTCTCTGTCAGCACCCCTTATTCTCAGCTCCCTTTAATCACCTACACTTTCTCGCTTCCTCCTAAGTTCTCTCTCTCTCTCTGTCTCGGCCACCTCTATCTCTCACTCCTCCCCTCTCTCCCTCTCCTCCACTCTACACTCTCTCTCTCACCCTTATTCTCAGGCCTCTTTAAACTCAACCGTTCCTTGTCTGCTGCTGTCTTAACGTCTCCCATGTCTGTCCCCTTCCTGTGTGCTCCTGTCTTCTGTCTGTCTCTCTCTCTCTCCTCCTCTTCTCTCTCTCTCCCTCCTCCCCTCCCTCCTCTCCCTCTACTCCCCTCACCTTCCTCTCTCCTCCGTCTCCTCCCCCTCTCCCCCCTCTCTCTCGCTCTCTCCCCCCTCTCTCTCTCTCTCATCCTCTCTCTCTCCCTCTCTCTATATGTACTATGTGCGAGGAATCACACCGCGGCAGTGTTTGTTCTTTTGATCTCGTCTTCTTTTGACTTTCGCTCTTGTCTTCTTTCTCCATTTCTCTCCACAACAACACCTCCCCCCGTTCACTCTTCCCCCCCCCTCTGCTCTGTCTCTACATGCATGCATCGGGGTCATGTTTTTTTTTTTCCTTTTCCTTTTTCTCGAAGAGGGAACTACTTTATATATGTTTGTATGGTGTATGTATATATGCACGTATGCATATGTACCTACATATGCATACCAATTATGTAGCGTGCTGGCATGAACAAGCTCGGGTGAGTTGCGTTTGCCTCCATTCGCAGAGGTGTGTGTGTGTGTGTGTGTGTGTGTGGTAGTGTGTGTGTGTGTGTGTGTGTGTGTGTGTGTGTTGTGTGTGTGTGTGTGTGCGTGTTGTGTGTGTGTGTTCGCGCGCGCATCTCTTGCTGATCTCTTGTCAGATTTCCTTACATTGCTAAAGAATGTAGGTCATGTGCGGAATGGAGTATGAGATGGAAGTGGTGTACAACTTTGTGAGATGGAAACGAGAGAGTTGTGTGGGTTGTCAAACATTCTTGAAGATGTTCAGGAGGAATACACACTGACAGGGTCGGCTGCCAAAAATGTTTTTCTTTTTCGCATACTATGTCTGTACCCCTCTCTTGAGTCATGTCTACCAGGCAAAAGGATCCCATTCTCTCTTGTGTGTACACCTTTTCTTCAGATTGTCTTGCTTTGCACCCACCTCCCAACCCATAGTGTGTGTGTGTGTGTGTGTGTGGTGTGTTGCGTGCGTGCGTGCGTGCGTGCGTGCGTGCGTGCGTGCGTGCGGTGCGTGCGTGTGTGTGTGTGTGTGTGGTGTGTGTGGTGTGTGTGTGTGGTGTGTGTTACCAACCGCTCTCACACAGGATCTCCCTAATTCTGTTGATGGGAAAGTAACGCATCGCTGTCTCGTGGTTACTGTACACAAGAGCATACTTTAGATCACTGTTTGTTTAATTTCTACCAATGGATCTCGTAGTACCGAAAAATAGGAAGGCCCGAGTCTATGTCAACGGAGCATACAGTCGGAAGAAGACACAGAGAAGGTGTCCCTCAAGGAGGTGTCCTCAGCCCTACCCTATTCCTTGTCCTCATCAACGACATCGTTCTACGATATGCCACGCAAAGTCCAAGGAGCCATCTATGCAGACGATCTTGTCCTATGGTGACCGGAAGAACACCTCACAATTGCCAATGGCCACAGGCTACAGCAAGGAGCTGAATGTTCTCGAAAAGCTGGACAAAACAGTGGCTGGTAAACAACTAATGTCAAGAAGACCACTTACACTGTTTTCAGCCTCTCACCCCAAAGAGCAAAAACGCCCAACCTGAGCATCTATGACAAATTCTGCTTGCTGAAAATAACCCCACGTACCTGGGAGTCACCTTCGACAAACGCCTGACGTGGAAGAGGCAAGCAGAGAAAACTGAATTAAGAGCAAAAGTACGTCTTGCCGTCTGAAGAAGCCGGCAGGACAACATGGGGTGCAGACACCACGACCCTCAGGAGTCTGTACCACTGGTGGAGAGTCAGGCCAGTGCTGGGGTATGGCATGACGGCATGGGGCACTACGGCCAAATCCAATTTTGAAACGAATCAGCAAAGATTCAGAATCTAGCTGCCCGTATCATCACAGGAGCCATGAAGTCTACGCCAATTCAGGAGCTTGGAAACCATCACAGGACTCCAGCCCCTACCCCTACCCTCCGAACTATCGCTCTCCATCGTCGCCACCTTCCTCAGTTTTGTCTTATCCCCTTCACACACGCCCACCCTCCATTTTTATTTCCACTTGGATCACACACACCAGTAGAAAGAAGCTCGTGGAGAGCGTGGCAGCAGAGAGTCCTCAGAAGAGAAGCCCCCTTCAAGGAAGTGTTTTCGGGGGCCTTATCTCCTGACACCTCTGGGGGTTGGGGGGGGGGGGGGGGGGGGGGGGGGTTGGCCACACTCGGTTCATAACTCCGGTCCCCCTGTCCCTCTGCTGCCCCTTTTTTTTCCCGATCTGGGATGAGCCATGGCTGGGATTCGAACCCATGGCCCTCTGGACATGATGCTCAATTTCCACTTAATGACTCGCACTCTAAGCACTGAGGCACTGGGACACCTGATATTTGTAGGAAAGTTTAAACCCTTATGAAGTTCACTTTTGTTCCTCCTTGACCAGATCCAGCTTGAACACCTCTCTGCGCGCTTCTGCCATTGTTTTCAGGGCTCTGTTTTTTTGTGTTTTTTTTCCTCCCTGCAACTGAGAGCTGTTTCATGAGGCTCTATGCAGACGTTCCCACAAACCCCTAGCTCCCAACTTCTCCAGTGAGGAACTGCAGTGAGATACATAACTGAATTTCATAAGTGAAAAAAAGGATGCTGATAGAAACAAACCTATATCAATCAACTATCCATGGGAGGTGGATATAGAGAGGGGGGGGGGGGGGGGGGTAACTCTGATGGGGGAAAATGAAGAAAAAACAAACAAAATTAACTCCCCATGAATTGTGCATGTCAGGAATACCAGCCTACACAAGGTATGTTTAAAGGATAACAGTAATCATCGTAGGAGTAGTTGTAGTAATGATATTGATGATGATGATGATGATGATGATGATGATGATGATGATGATGATATCATTAATAACAATAATGATAATAATAAAACTTGCTAAAACCTCTCCACTCCTTTGCGAATACACCCTTGCCTCTCCTTCAGATCATTGACATTCCATCCAAAGGTACATAGTGGTTATGCATTGATAACATGGTTGTTGTATACACTAATATATACACATGCACATGTCTACTGTTCCAAAGACAGATTCACATCAAAAGGCTTGTAATTTTACACACGTACATATTGTATAAATCAGTATATACGTATGCACATGTCACTGTTCCGCGAGACAAAGAAGAGAGAGAAAGAGAGAGAGAGAGACGAGAGAGAAGAGAGAGGAGAGAGAGAGAGAGAGAGAGAGAGGATGAGAGAGAGGAGACGACAGACAGACAGACAGAGCAGACAGGACGGATAGAAACAGATGCCTCGAACCGGAAAAGAATTAACACAGAAAGCAAGTAGACATGGCAGAAAAATCTTTCCTCCACAGGGGTAACACATAAAGTTGAGAAGAGTCAGGAGACTTGAGTCATCGCGCTTGGATCTCAACATGCTTATGTTAATGAAACACCCACCAACAACAGACACATAAACAATTATCACAAGAACTATAAGAAGAGGTAGAAGAAGAGAATACGAAGCAAAGAGAGAGAAGAAGAAGAAAAGAAGAGACAGAAGAGCCGACAGAAGACTAAGAAGAGACCTGAAGAAGAAAGACATAGGTACAGAAGAAGAAGAAGAAGAAGATAAAGGAAAAAGAAAGGTAAGAAAGAAGAAGAAGAAAGAAGAAGAAACTGCGAGAAAAGCAAGCGAAGAGAGAAGAAGAAGAAGAAAGAGGGCGGAAGAGGAGAGGAGGATGAGAGGAGGAGGAGGAGGAGAAGGAGGAGAAGGAGGAGAAGGAGGAGGAACAAGAGCACAGAAAAAGTGGCAATGATGCCGACCGATGGTGACGACCGTGATAATGTATAACACACACACACACACCACACACACACACACACACCACACACCACGCCAACGCACGCACACGCACGCCGCCACGCACGCAGCCACGCACGCACGCGCACGCAACGCACCGCACACAACACACACACACAACACACACACACACACACACACCAACACACAACACACACACACAGCGAGAGCGAGTACACGTGTTTTTAGAAGGTTACAATCAAAATAAACACCCAAAGTGACACTGTACAATCTCTTCCAAGAACCCTGTGTGGACGAGAAAAAAACAAACAACAAAAAACAACAACAACAAAAAAACAACCCGTAGACATTCATAGTTGTTACATTTCAATATCGTAGTGTATTCTTCACATTATATGGATTCACATGGACATCTTGCCATTTTCACTTGATACCCATTTCTCTCCTCCATGCCCCCCCCCCCCTCCCTCTCCCCCTGCCCCAATCCCCCCTCCTCCCCCCCCCCCCCCCTCCTTCCTCCCCTTCCCCCCGGCCCCCTCCCCCCCCCCCCCCCCGCCCCCTTCCCCCCCCCACCCCCCTTACCCCCTAACCCCCCCTTCTGTGGATTCTCCCCCCTTCCCCCCCCCCCCCTCCCCCCCGCCCCCCCCCCCCCTCCTCCCACCTCCCCCCCCCCCCCCCCCCCCCCCCCTTTCTGTGGATTTGCTCTCTCCCACTTCCTAACCTTCTAATCTTCTAACCTTTTTTGTTAGAATCAATGTATGACCTTTCTGGATTTTGCATAAGCGTAACACAAAATTTACACAGTCCCTGTGGTGCAATGGGAGGGGTTTCTCCAACTATGTTCTGCCGTTCTCCTCTTCCGGCCCTTCACCAGCTCTTCTTCTTCAAGCTGTATATTTGAATTTCTAGTTCTACACGAGCAGGTGAGGGCGGTGGACGGATAATGTTTTATCTG
>JADBJO010003908.1:170344-197790 GCA_016801955.1 Conus betulinus | reverse complement strand
CACACCCCAGTCAGTGACGAGTGCAGTTTCAACTTCATGATCACCACAAACATATGACACACCGCAGTCAGTGACCAGTGCAGCCAAACATCATGATCACTACAACACGTGAAACACCCCAATCAGTGACTAGTGCAATCAAACGTCATAATCACAACAGGTGACACACCCCACTCAGTGACGGGTACAGTTTTAACGTCATGACCACTACAAAATGTGACGCACCCTAGTCAGTGACTAGTGCAGCCCAACACCATGATCACTACAACACGTGACCCGAAACCCCACGCAAGACTAGTGGAATCCTACATCGTAAACACTGTACTACAAACGTCTCTGTCTCTCTCCATGAAGCAGGTGTTTTGCCTCTTGATGATCAACGAAAATTAGCCTGTGCTAAATACATTTTAAGATGCTCTACCATTCAAAATTCAAACCAAATGGAACTTGAAATTAGGTCCGATATTCATTTTCCTAAGCGTGCAAAACGTATCCCGATCTAATAAAACTATTCTTACATTTTCTTCTAAACTATTGACAAAATTAAACACCAATCAAAAGAAATTAGCTGTGCGTTTTCCAGTAAGTCCCATCCCAAACAGGGAGCTTTTTAAAGGCAAAGTTTGGTTATAACTATACACGATTGTCCAATTTGATAACATCAATGCTCTAGCATATGAAGCTAGATCCCATATGAATGATTTTTACCCCAATCATCTAAGCCAGAACTTCACTCTTTCTGGCTTTAATATTCTTTCCAAACCTGCACAATCATCCACATTGGGACTAACGGGCGGTGTTGCCCTTCTTATACACAAAACTTTGCTGTTTAGTCCTGTCGCTCTGATTACCCCCCTTGAGGCAGTAGCTGCGAGAGTTACTTTCCATAAAGCTGTAACAAGTTGCTCACTATATCTGCCACTTTCTGTCCCGGTTTGTCGTCAGGAACTTGTCAGTCTGATTGGAGAACTTCCTTGACTTTTTTTGCTGTTGGGTGATTTTAATGGAGACAGTCCTCTTTTGGGTAGTGTGAATTCGTCATCTAGAGGTCTGCTTCTTGAAGACGTCCTTTCAGACTTTGAGTTGTGTTGTCAGAACGATGGAGCTCCAGCTTACCTCCACTCTTCCTCAGGTTCACTTTCATGTTTAGATTTATCGATATGTGACCCCTCGCTGGTCCTGGCTATGAGCGGTCTGTCCATGATGATCTGCATGGAAGTGACCCTTTCCCTGTTCTCTCAAAACCTGTATTAACTGAAAACGCCTCTATTCAACAACATCGTAATTATAAGAAGGCTAACTGCAATCTTTTTGCGGCCAGTATTTCAAAAGAAATCCGTGAAACTGATACTCTTTGGAGTCCAGACCCTGCAGAATCTCTAACCAATACTGTAATAATAACTGTGCTAAAACCTGTATTCTAATGTCTTACGACAAACTGCAACTGCCCAAAGCACCTTGGTTTAATTCTTACTGCCAACAAAATTTCACAAGTACGCAAACGTGCTCGGCATCGGGTATACTAAAGACCTCCGGGTCCCAACGCTCGAGTCCAGCAGAAACTTTGTGCCAAATCGAGACACACTTTCAAAATCAGTAAACATCAGTCTAGGAGAAACTTCTGCTCTGGACTGACATCTAAAACTTCAAACAAAAAAGTCTGGAGCATAATCAGGAAAATCAAAGGGAAGAACGCCAACCCCTCCATTCATCACCTGAACTTTGCCGATGGTCTGATAGCTGACAAACAAGCTGTTGTCAATCTGTTGGCCTGCACTATTCAACAGAACTCCTCATCTGCAAATAAATCTACAGCCTTTTTAGGAAACAAACAAATCAGAGAGAAAATCCTCATACAATTCACATCAGACAACTCTGAAGCCTACAATCTTTTTTTTTTTTTTCATCCATGACCCAAAATCAGCTTTGCAATTCTGCAATGATTCTGCTCCTGGTCTCAATGGTATTCATTATCAGGTTTTGAAACATCTTCCAGAAAGCTGTCTTCAGACCCTTCTTAAAGTATACAGCCATATCTGGACCACAGGGTGCTTTCCGGCCTCTTGGCGGAAAGCCCTGATCTTTCCAAGCCCAAAGCCTAGAAAGGACCCTACCAACCCTTCCTACTATCGCCCAGTAGCTCGGACCAGCTGCCTCTGTGCTAATGGAAAAGATGGTCAACTCCCGTCTGAGGTGGAAGCTGGAAACCGATGGCCTTTTGGCCAGTGAACAGTGCGGTTTCCGGAAGGACCACTCGACAGTTGACCATTTAGTCTGTCTGGAAAGTACCATCTGCAACGCCCGTCATCAATAAACACCATGTGGTCGCTATCTTTTTTATCTTGAAAAAGGGTACGACACCACATGGAAATCGGGACTCCTTATGGATCTCCATAAACTTGGTTTCCGTGGTCATCTGCCTCTGTTCATCCAAAACTTTCTGGCTGATCGACAGTTCCAGTGCGTGTTGGCACCACACTCTCTGACATACATGCATGAGTTGGCTTACCTCAAGGGGCCATCCTTTCTCCTGCCCTTTTCAGCATGAAAATCAACGACATTGTGAAATCGGTAAGCCAGGGTTCTGAGTCCTCTCCATTCGTAGACGACTTCGCGCTGTATGCAGTTGGAGCTTCTCACGCCAGCGTACAGCGTCGACTCCAAATTTGTGTCAACAAGATCCAACAGTGGGCCGAGGAAAACGGTTTACCCTTCCAAAATACCAGAACTCAGTTAATCCATTTCCACAATTTTCGTCAATTCTTTGCTGATCCTGAAATTCGTCTGGACAAGTCCACGATTCCAGCTGTAAAAAAAGCCAAATTTCTGGGGGTTATTTTCGATCAAAAACTGAACTTTGAAAGTCATATTCAATACTTGAAAACTGCATGTCAGAAAGCACTGGACATTCTGCGAGTTGTGACGCACACAGATTGGGGCGCTGACAAGAAAAACTCTTCTCCATCTTTACATTGCTCTGATCCTCTCCAAGCTGCACTACGGGTGTGTAGTGTATGGCTCTGCCAAACCGTCCTACCTGAAACATCTAGACCATATCCACCATCAAGGGCTTCGATTGTGTCTGGGTGCGTTACGCACCACTCCTGTTTATAGCCTGTATGCCGAGGTAGGAGAACCATCCCTCTCAAATCGCCGACTGAAATTTGCCTTGAATTACTGTCTGAGTCTCTCGTCTGAGCCTCAAAACCCTGCAATGACTGTGTTTTTTTCGACCCTAAATTCTACAAGAAATTCGATGACATCCCAGTCCCATTCCATCCTTGGAGATTCTTATCCTTCCCCATCTGAACAAAGCAGGGTATAGACCTTGGAGTAGTTAGTGATTTCTCCAAGTTTCCTAACGACCCTCCATGGACTTTCTTCAAACCAGAGATCCGGTTTCATTTAGCCTCATACCGGAAAGATTCCATTAGGTCCTTGGCATACAAGTCCCTTTGTGCTGAACTGTGCTCCAAGTTTCCATCTTTTAAAAGAATTTTCACTGACGGTTCGAAATCTGAGGAGGGAGTTGCCTCTGCTGTGTTTTGTGCAGTACCCCCCCCCCCCCCCCCCCCCCCCCCCCCCCCCCCCCCCCCCACCCCCCCCCCCCCCCCCCCCCCCCCCCCCCCCCCCCCCCCCCCCCCCCCCCCCCCCCCCCCCCCCCCCCCCCCCCCCCCCCCCACCCCCCCCCCCCCCCCCCCCACCCCCCCCCTCAGAGATGTACCGTACATATTCCCACCGACAGCTCCATCTACACTGCTGAGCTGACAGCCTTGGTCCTGGCACTTAGATGATTTCCAAATCAAAAACAGAAAGGTTTCCTTATTCTACCAGTCTGTCTTTCTGCTTTAAAGGCCATTGCCGGCCGTAATCTTACGCACCCTCAGCTGCTGAAATTTTTTTTAACTGTACACCTCCCTAAAAATCGAACGGACACAACTAGTGTTTGCTTGGGTTCCCAGCTATGTGGGCATTCGAGGCAATGAGACGGTTGACAGCCTGCCAAGAACGCCACTAGGCAAAAGTTGATCAGGTTTACTGTTCCTCACAATGATCTGAAACCCAAAACACAGGCCTATGTCAAAGACCTCTGGCAAGAGGAATGGTCTTTGCAGACGGATAGCAAACTGTAAAATCCGACCAAACACAGCCGCCGTGGCGAAGTGGTTAGCGTCGCGGACTGCCGGCTGGGAGGTCGTGGATTCGAATCCCACCAGAGTCATGTGGGTTTTTCTGCCCCCGATCGGCTGCTACCCAGAGTTGAGTTTGCTGCGGACTCAGTTGGGAAGACTGGGACCACACAGTCGAGTTTCATCCACTTCATGGATGCGTTTCACAGAGTGTTGCTCAAATTTCCTGACCAACACTGCAGGTGTCTGTATCTCTCGGGCCTGGTTGACACCGGGATATATTATGAAAGGAAGCGTAGAGTACAGCCCTGTCATTTAGTCTCAGACTGAAATGAAAATCCGTAGCATCATCCTTAATCACACCATAATCCTCATTGTCATCGATCAGCATTAAAAAAAAAAAAATGTCTCAAATTCTGTGGCCCTTCATGCCCTGCTCTCATGGTGACCTCAGTTGCGATGTCCCCTCCACGTCTGTGGCCTTGGTTTGGTTCCGTCGGGGTCACCGGTATTGGCGAGTCCATGGGGGCTGTCGTTGGACGGACGTGGTGGCGCCCTCCGGAGGGAGAGCTCACTCACGCCGGCTCCGCGACTAAGCAATTATTGTCGTCAGTAGGGGGCTTAGTAGGTGGTGTCCTGCGTATGTTAGATCAGAACAGGCGCCACAGAACACCACCGAAGTGACTCGGCAGCAGTGCAGTGTCTCCTCCGGGTGGGTTGCCTCTTGACGACTTGACATTGACTGCTCCCTGTGGATTGTCGGTGCCGGGGCTGCGGCGGGGGGCCGACGGGCTGTGGCTGTGGACAGGGTGTCGGAACGAGCGGCGTGGGTGCACTGCCTCTGAGGTGGCGCAGAGACTGGGACAGCAACAAAAAAAACAAACAAAAACAAAAAAAAAAAACGACTAAACCTCAACGAGTTTTTACCATGGTCCAGAGGCGGCCATAACGAAGAAACAGTCCTGTGCCCTTGCACACAGGCCACTCGTTTTATATGCATTCTTATCTTTTAAAAGGTGAAGAAGCTCCATGGTGTATTCCATACGATGTTCCACTCACAGTGAAACATTCTTTTAGATTGTTGGGGCTTGCACGATGTGAGACATAAACACTCGACAGCAGAGTCCATGAAAGCCTGTTCAGAGATGTCCCACCTGACGTGATCCTTGAGTTTCTGCAAGACATTAACATATTTCATCTGATTTAAGATTTTACGGAAGAAAGATTTTTAACAAAGTTTTTGGTGCGTTTTTAGAAGATGTATTCTAAAGAGATGTGTGATTTTTTTTTGTGTTGTTTGCTTGTTTTTTTTTTTGGCTTGTGAGTTGATTTTAACATGGTGACAGCCCTGATATGGCCCTTTGCGCTCGGCTGGGCTATACGCAACACTACCCTTACCACACACACACACACACACACACACACACACACACACACACACACACACACACACTCCTTACCAGATAGTTTATGTGTCTTCAGGAAAGAGCAAAACCTGTCCGCCTCTCCGAAACACAACATGGAACTGCACAGACAGCAACTGGAAAGGATTGCACGGTCTGGAACCTCACCTGGCCTGTAATTTCATGGTGCAGTGCTCAGATGGACGGGACGAAGATGACTGTGGCTATACCAGATGTCACCAGGTGAGTTTCTAGCATACTGTGTAGCAAAGTGTATGTGCCATAATTGACCACTTGATCAGCTTAACAGTAGAAGATTAGAAGGGTAACAATTAATAATGTACTCAATTATTTGACAAACTTGTGGAGAGAGAGATGTACTCAATGATCTGACAAACTTGTGGGGGAGAGAGAGAGAGAGAGAGAGAGAGAGAGAGAGAGAGAGAGAGAGAGAGAGAGAGAGAGAGAGAGAGACAGACAGACAGACAGACAGACAGACAGACAGACAGGCAGACAGACAGACAGACAGACAGACAGACAGACAGACAGGCAGAGAGATAGCGAGAAAATGGCAAGGAAAGAATGTTGATGAAACCCATGCAAGAAACATCGATTTTTTTCCTTCTTCTGCAGACTAGGTTGATTATTTCAATATCCTTAAGATTTTCATGAAGGCAACAAACACAGGCTCTTTGAATCAGTCACATCCAGGAATTCAACGAAGTCTGGACAACTGCGTTGAATCTCAACTGTCCTTGCAAATGTCGACTACAGGTGTGCCATTCAGTACCAAACGCATATGGGTATTAAAGAAAAGCTGATCGACAATGTTCGTTTCCAACCTTGAGAGACGTTTGAGATAGGCTTCTAATCAGATGGTGAGCTACCCTCCACTCTGTCTAACCACAGGTTGTTAGGATATGCTATGATCACGACGACTATTACCGTCCTCGGTCAAGTGTTTTATCGGTATAGCCTTCTTCAATTGAGTATAGTCTGCCGTAAAGAGATGAATACCTACTTACATTAACTGCGTGTCCGTTCGTCCGTAATGACATGCACGTAGCCAAAATCTCTCTCTCTCCTCTCTCTCTCTCTCTCTCTCTCTCTCTCTCTCTCTCTCGCTCTCTCTCTCTCTCTCTCTCTCTCTCTCTCTCTCTCTCTCTCTCTCTCTCATTGGTGAGATGTTAGAAAGTGCATGTAAATCTGATTTGTTGTTAGGTTTTGTCACATTTTTTTAATGTTCTGTTTGACAGAGGTGTAATGGGGATGTTGACAATCCAAGCAACTACAGGGGCATTTCTTTTTTGTAAAATTTGTAGTAAAGTATACAGTGCTGTTATCAACAGAAGGTTGCAGGACAGGGTAGAAGAAAAGAATCTCAATGTGAATGTCAAGCTGGATTTAGGCAGAACTATTCTACGATAGATCATATGTTTGCTTTGATGGCATTTGTGCAAAAACAATATTGTTTGTATCGCAAATTATATGTTGCTTTTATTGATTTTTTAAAAAGCCTTTGATTCTGTTAATAGAAATATTTTGTGGCATATTTTATTTTAAAATGGGATCAGAGGGAAACTAGATCGTGTGTCATGAGTGCCATGAGTGTCATGAGTTTGTATGACTCCATCAAAGCTAGAGTGAGAAGTGGTGGGTCTCTTACTTATTACATAAACTGCACGACTGGTATTAAGCGAGGTGATGTATGCAGTCCTATATTGTTTTCCTTATTTATCAGTGAATTGACATTAGAAGTTATCAACTCTGGACGACATTGAGCAAAGTTTATAAATGATTTTTTTTTTTTATTTCCATTCTTGTTAGCAGATGGTGTTGTATTAATGTCTGAAACTACAGTTGGTTTACAAACCCAGCTGAACAGTTTAGAAAGAGCTCCTTCAGCATTGCGGCTAAAAATCAGCATGACCAACACTAATATCATTGTGTTTAGAAAGGGCGGTAATCTTGCCTATAGAGAAAGGTGGACATACAATGGAGTCGAAATGCCCGTAGTGAATGCTTGTAAATATCTTGGCATTTACTTTTCTACATGCTTAAGCTTTACCTTTGCTTGCAAAAATCATGCAAGTAGAGCTGAATATGCTTTGCTGTGTATTTTGAGGAAATTGGCACATTTAAATAATGAATCTCTATCTTTTTTGTTGAAATTATTTGACATTCAAATTCAACCAAAATTACAATATGGTACTAAGCTAAGGGGCTTTGATTCTGCTGCTATCCATATTGAGAAAATCATTTGTACGCTCTGAACGCATTTCTGGGTATTTCGATGAGAACAGGGAATGACTTGGTACATGCAGAGACTAACCGATATCCTATCTATTTAATATCAGTGGTTAAATGCAATCGTTGCTGGTTAAGGTTGGCACAAAATGGAACCACACAGATTGCCTTATAAAGCCTATACGATGCTCGTGGAGTTAGTATCAAGGGTTTAGAAGAACTGGATCTCGAATGTAAGGCTAAAGTTGTATGAAAATGGATTTGGTTTTGTATGGGAGAATCAGGGTATTGGCCATATAAATGCGGTTTTTTTTAGACAAACAATGATGATATAAATGCTTTAGTCGTGTTTTTTTCGACAAACACTGATTAATTGTAGTTGGCAGAGGTGGAACTGTCATGTTGAAGACAGGAATAGATTAGATATTTATAGAATGCTAAATCCTATCCTATGCATTGTGTTCCAAGGTATTTGTCAAAGGTTATTGACAGACATTTGAAATATATCATAACCAAGTTCAGATTTGGTACATCGGATATCTATGCACATTCTCAGCGTTACAGACATTTAAATAATCGTATGACTATCTGTTCATTATGTCAGGAATCTCAAGAAAAGGAAGTTGATTTTGTTCTTTCATGTCCAGAAGTAAGTGATCTTAGACAACAGTGTATTCCACCCAAATACTATGCATCCTCCACTCTTACGATTAATTTTGTTAATATCATCGATAAATGATGATAAAGTGAAGCAGCTTGCTGTGTGTTTTACAGAGGGTTTAAAACGAAGAAGTGTTATATCTTAGTTTGTTTGCACTCCTGATTAGAAATGGATTATGCAAAGTTCTTTTAAATGTATCCGCCTTTCAATGGGCGATGGTCTTTACGAATAAACACCTCTCTCTCTCTCTCTCTCTCTCTCTCTCTCTCTCTCTCTCTCTCTCTCTCTCTCTCTCTTTAAAAGTTTAAAAGTATATTCGAAACAGAAAAGTATATATCAGTAATAACGAGCAGATGACATAAAATTTGTCTCTCTAGACTTGGTCTAAACGCCCATAAAAGATGGTTCTATATACTGAGTCACCTACAGCGTCACCTTGTCCATTGTGTGGCTTCCTTAGGGAGGATGAGTCGCATTTTTTTGTTTCATTGTAAAAATTACAGTGATGTACGTGGTGAGTGCATAGTTTTTTTTTTTTTCAAAAGACTGTTGCCATCCATAAGAACACATTTGGAGTTTTAAAACTGAAGTATGACGTAGTTGCAAAGTGAGACGACTGCAGGCGTAAATCTAAACAAATACTTGATAAATGTTAGCGAACCGCCCAGAGAAACGTGGCCAAACGAGTCACAAGACTCACAAGAGTCTTGTGACTCGTTTGGCCACGTTTCTCTGGGCGGTTCGCTAAGATTTATTTAAGATTTGAAGTATAACAAATAATTCAGTCAAACCACTTGCCAGATATATTGCAGAGGCATTGAAAATACGAGCAGAGGTTATCACCAACTAGAACTTACGACGTTCAAATGAAAAATGAATGCTACAGGAAGTAGTAAAATGTTTTGGTTATGGTGTTTACACTAATTTACTTCTATGAATGATATTAAACTGGATGGTCGAGATACGCCTATTTTGTTTGTATTTCAAGCTTTCAATTGATTTAAGTTATTCTATGTTTGTTACATTCGTTGCCGATATGATTATCTTGTGTTGTACCCCCATGTCACTAAGGCTGTATGGCTAATGACATTAAACGTGTTCAGTATTCAGTGTTCTCTCTCTCTCTCTCTCTCTCTCTCTCTCTCTCTCTCTCTCTCTCTCTCTCTCTCTCTCTCTCTCTCTCTCTCTGCCTGTGCTCATTGTGCTCTGTGAGCGCACACACAGGCGATCCCTCGCGTGTGTGTGTGTGTGTGTGTGTGTGTGTGTGTGTGTGTGTGCGTGCGTGCGTGCGTGCGTGCGTGCGTGCGTGCGTGCGTGTGTGTGTGTGTGTGTGTGTGTGTGTGTGTGTGTGTGTGTGTGTGTGTGTGTGTGTGTGTGTGTTTGAGAGAGAGAGAGAGAGAGGAGAGAGAGAGATAGAGAAAGAGAGAGAGGGAGGGAGGGAGGGAGGGAGTCCTTGCATTACTCATCTCTTCCATTTGTCCCATCCAACAGTGGTCGATATTTTCATGATAGTTATCCAATATGTGTCAACAGTGTGTCGCGGACTCCGGCCGGGAGGTCTCTGATATTTTCCCCTCTTTTCTTCGATTCTGTCAACTATGAAAGGCTATTGTGTTACTAATGACATGAGAAGAGAATTTTTGTTTTTGTTTTGTTTTGTTTTGTTTTTGTGTTTTTTTTTTTTTTTTTTTTCTGCCATCATGATAGCATGATCCAGTGCAGTGTGTGTGTGGTGGAAGGGAAGAAACTCGGTGTGGGACTGTACTGTTAACAAACAGCGGTCAAGAGATGAGATTTCTGCCCATATTTTTTTCATCGTGAGAGTGCAGCTCGTCTGGTCGGCAATAGGGAAGTGTCCGTCTGTTTGCAAGCTCCCTGCAGCTGTGCCACGAAGAGTGTCAACTTCCAGAACTGTCTGGAAATGTCCGCCTCGACTGTGACTTTCATCAAGATGAGAGATTGTGAACATTGTTCGAAAAACACCAGCCGCCGTGGTGAAGTGGTTAACATTGCGGACACCGGCTGGGAGGTCGTGTGTGTTCAATTCCCTTCAGAGCGATTTATTTGTGGGATTTTTCTGCCCCGACGGGCTCCTATCCAGAGCTTATTTTGCTACGGATTCAGTTCGGAAGATTGAGACCACACAGTCGAGTTTCATCCACTAAAATGGATGTACCTTTGAGAGAGTGTTGCTCAATTCTTCTGACCAACAATCCGGGTGTCTGTATCTGTCGGGCCTGGTTGATGCTGGGACATGTAATGAAAGTAAGTGTAGATTGCAGCTCTCTCAGGCAGTTTCAGACCGGAATGGATATCCGTAGCATCATCTTCATCATCCTCATCATCATTGATCACCAAAAAAAAAAAAAAAAAGTGTCAAATTCCGAGCACTTTCATGCCCTGCTCTCATGGTGACCTCAATTTCGTTATCCTCTCCACGTTTCTGGCCTTGCTTTGAATATGTTGGGGTGACCTGCACTGGGAAATCCATGGATATTATCGTTGGATGGATGTGTTGGTACCCTCTGAATTGAGATTTCACTCTTGCTGGCTCCGCGAGCAAGCTATTATTCCCGTCAGTAAGGGACTTAGTAGGTGGTGTCCTGCGTGTGTTACATCAGAACATGTACACTGAACACATCAGAAGTGACTCGACAGCAGTGCGGTGTCTCCTCTGGTGGATTACCTTTTGACGACTTGATATTAACATCTTGTGGATTGTCGGTGCCGAAGCTGTGGCGGGTCGGGTCGGGCTGCGGCTGTGCACAAGGAAATGTAATACGTGACTTGAGTGTAATGCCATGGAGGTGGCACAGAAAATGGGACCTATGGATGCATATTGAACAAAGTGGTAGTGGGGGAATCAAGTGCTGGCAATGGGTGTCAACAGTCAGAGTGGTTAATACACCAAGCATGGTCAACCACATAAATGTTGACAGCAGCTAGGAATTGTGCAGAAAAGTCTTTGAGAGAGAGAGAGAGAGAGAGAGAGAGAGAGAGAGAGAGAGAGAGAGAGAGAGAGAGAGAGAGAGAGACAGACAGACAGACAGACAGACAGACAGACAGACAGATCGATACAGATACAGGTGTTTTTTTTTTTTTTTTTTTTTTTTTTTTTTTTTTTTTTTTATCCTTTTTTTTTTTTGTGATGCACAAAAAGTGTGTTTTAAGGATAATATGAAAAAAAAACGGGCTTTTGTTTGCTTGTTTCATTCTGTTGCATCTTTCATCCATTTTATTCGAAGTACACTGTTTCATCAATATTTTTTACGGTTATGCTCTATGTGACTCCAGGAAGGATTTGAGGTAGGCGGCAAGTGTTATTTCCTGCTTCTGCAGGAAGGGTTTGATACCGCACAAGGCAAACGAGCTGTGTAAGCGACAGGGTGCTCAGCTGGTCAGTCTGAAAGCAGATGATAACGTGAGGGCGATCCTGCACCTTCTGTGGAGACTTCATCCGTTCACAATCATCATCGGATTAAAACATCACCTACAGTGCTCTCTGCCATGGATGTAAACTCTCTCTCTCTCTCTCTCTCTCTCTCTCTCTCTCTCTCTCTCTCTCTCTCTCTCTCTCTCTCTCTCTCTCTCTCTCTCTCTCTCTCTCTCTCTCTCTCTCTCTCTCTCTCTCTCTCTCTCTCTCTCTCTCTCACACTCTGTCACACACACACACACACACACACACACACACACACACACACACACACACACACACACACACACACACACACACACACACACACACACACACACACACACACACACACACACACGCGCGCGCGCGCGCGCGCGCGCAGGCACGGGCGTGCGCGCGCGCATGAGGAACCTTCTGTGGAAATGTCATCTGTTTACGATCATCATTGCATTAACATCACTTACATTACTGATGCCCAGGATGTAACCTCTCTCTCTCTCTCTCTCTCTCTCTCTCTCTCTCTCTCTCTCTCTCTCTCTCTCTCTCTCTCTCTCTCTCTGATTTTACTGATTTTTCCCCAGTGATTTTTTTTTCACAAAAAATCAGTGATCTACAAGTCCATACCTATAGATCAGTGGTACGAACATTTCTTCTCAATCTTTAATGTGTTGGATATAACGCCACATCCTGAGAAATGCGAAGTCAGTAGTAATGAACAAACATTGGTTGTTCCCGATGCATCATTAATGAAGCAATTTTCAGACAAGAGGTCCTTGCCAGTACTGGTCATCTCAAGTCTGGGTAAAGCTCAGACCCTGACAAAATCGTCGGTGAATTGTTGAAACACACAAATGTTGTTGTTATCGATTTTCTGGTTGTCTTGTTCAACAAATTGCTTGATCATGGAATTGTCCCTAAAAATGGTCACAATCCATTATCGTACCAATATACAAGAAAGGAGACGTTAATCAGCCAGATAATTATCGTGGCATAGCCTTAACAAGTGTTGTAAGTAAAGTTTATACACACATACAAGTGTTGTAAGTAAAGGTTATACACACATTTCATCGAAAACGCTATCCATGTGGGCAAAAGAAGAAAACATTTTTGAATTGCAGGCAGGTTTCCGAGCATTGTATGTTGCATTAATTGATTTTTTAAAAAGCGTTTGACTCTGTGAACATGAATTCACTATGGGCAGTTTTGAGGAGGAGGAATGGTGTGAATGGCAAAAAGTAAAGGGCCATACTCAACCATACTCTGTCCTGCTCACTCTTCTCTCCTCTCTCTCTCCTCTGTTCTTCTCTCCCTGATTGTGTCCTTTTCCTCTTCCCACTGGTGTTGTTCTCCTTCAGTTGATATAGGAATGGACACAGGATTTCCCTTTAGGCCATGCCTTTGTCCATGTTACATCTCCACCACCTTGTTCACAGTTATGCCGGATTCCCCTCTACGTACATTTTTCCACACATCAACATCCACACATCCCTACCAGATTGATTAGAAACGACCACTTTGCACCAGATGGACATTGGAAATTCCTGCCAAAACTGGGGGCCACTTTCACACGGTAATTAACCTAGCGAAAGCTACGACACCAATGTTCACATGCATGCATTCACTAGCCTGACAAAGCATCAACACAATGCCCCATGCCAATACCATCTGAACAAGCCCAAGACTCCTGTTCTTGAAGTCTAGCGCCCACCCGATGCTCAGAGTTGCTAGTGGTTACGTTTTGCTATCTTTTGCTATTGGGAAGGTTCGACCTTGGGAGGGTCTTCACTACCTTAGGTGCCATCTATCACGCGACAATTAATTACCTGACCCTTTGAACCTCCTTGACATAGTTCGACCATATGCGATAGGTGACGGCGCTACTCCTAATCGGCCCATTATGTATTTCCCCACCATGCGTGTGTCATGTGACGTAGCCTCACATCAAGGCATGTGACACTCCATCACATGTAGTCTAGTGATATGAATCATTTCCCCATGCCACAACTAAAAAGGAAGAATATTCACGTGTCTTGACCAGTGTAGCGGACGTCCCCAAATAATTGTGAGAATTACTCATTAAGTAAACAAGAGTGGTCTTTGGGTGAACGTGACCACTGAGTGAGGGCTGGTAAAGTGCTGCTCAGAGCCTGAAATCCCTGACGGAATCTGCTCAGAGGTTCCTGGAGTCTCATAGCCAGACCCTTGACACTAGATCAAAACCATCTACAGACTGGATACGACCAGTCCAGGTTCCAAGTATATGCTTCAACTGTGGACGCCCGGATCACAAGGCTGCTGAATGCAGACTGCCCAAGTATTCAGATAAGCGCAGCCCCCACACACGTCAGTCATGAAGACCGGAAAGACCAGCGCCAAGCTGGAAATTAAAGAAGTCTAACATCTGCCAATGTTCCCATCAGGGAAAAGGAGTCAGAGAGACACCCGTCGCGGAGAAGATGGAGATCTACCTTACGTCAAGTCCATGACAGCCCTGAAGAGCATGGGAAAGTGGTGCAATGTGCCTTCTTAAACCGTGCCTAGAGTGATTTAAGTGTCATGCCTGTGTGAAGGGGAATTATGATGATAAGGAAGTACAGGTGCAGAGAAACAGAGAAACAGGGTGCAGTAAGGAGCACCGTGTTCCTTAGAAACAGTTAACTGGCAAGACCGGCTGCCTACGATGTGTCCATGGACATGTTGAGGCTGCCCCCACAGCTGACATTGAAATTTCTACTACACCGTTCTTTGTTAAGAAGATGAATGCTTTGTGCCTGCCCAGTTCTCACGACGTCGTCATCGGCAGTATTGGTGGTGCCCGTACAGCTGAAGATCCTGACCCTGAATGGGCATACACTGTGCAGCAACACAAATCCTGCACAACCAAGAAGGAGAAAGAAGATACATCTACACCACTGAAGATCAGCAAGTCCACAGAAACTCCAGACGTAACCAGAGAGAAACGGATCCAGTTACAGCAGCTGACTCTTCTCTGCAAAAATATGCTGACAAAACAGACGCCATGACCAGGGGTAACACCAAGGCATCCTTTGTGAAGAAAAAAATGGTGTCATGAACAGACAGTGCAGGAAAAAAAATATGACTGATGATGGGGCCAAGTCACTTGCCAAGTTCTTGTTCCAGCCAGTCTACAAAAACCCATGATGGAGTTGGCCCATGACTATGTCCTTGTAAGCCACGTGGGTGTCAGGAAGACCACAGACAAAAATCATAGCAGCCTTCTACTGGCCAGGTATCCAGAACGATGATGCACGCTTCTGCTGATCCTGTGACATATGCCAGAAGACTGAGCCCTTAGGAAGAACTCCAAAGATACCCAGGTATGGCGCACTGACCATAAATCTTTGTCTCTTTTAGAATCTGCCAAGTTTGTGAACAGGAGGGTCACGCGCAGGGCCATGTACCTTCAGAACTTCGATGTGATGGTTGAATATGTGAAAAGCACAGACAATCTGGTTGCAGACTTTTTAGGTCGCGAATGATGTTGTAGACTTTGGTCTGGGTGTGTGTCTTCCTTTTAAATTGTAACACTGATAGATTTTCATCTCTGATCCCAGTTACATCATGTCACGCTGCACGTGTTGGGAATGACTGCATCCTTTCATATTCACACACACACACACACACACACACACACACACACACACACACACACACACACACACACACATAATATATATATATATATATATATATATATATATATATATATATATATATATATATATATATATAATACATACATATATATATATATATATATATATATATATATATATATATATATATATATATATATATATATATATATATATATTGCACGTTTTCAGTTTTCTTGCAGCTTGGCTGCGTCCAGGCCTACACAGAAGGTATGTTTCGAACGCAGTTTGTCATGTTATTAGTCAACTGTAATCTTAAACTTTTTTTTTTTTAATTTTAGGTATCAACAAACACTGATGTGGATGGACAAAACACTCGCCCACGCTCTGTACACAGTACCAAAACTCAATGGATCAGGTACTAGAAACATCCGATGTGTGGTCGATTTGACAGAACACTGATGTATGTTTTCAACAAAACTTTGTTTACTACAAACGGCACCATTCCTATCCAGATCCAAAGCTGCCAGGATCTGAAGCTTTCTCATAATCCAGCCCTCTGTAAAGTCAACTCACTTGTTAATCAGACTTTGCGTGTTAAGTATATCACCCCGCATTTACATCCAAGTACGTTCAGTGCCCACTTCATCCTCTGCCCCCGGAATCACACAGCTTATCGGTTTTTGGCCTGTGACGTTCACAGCGCCTGTTGGGTCGAAAATGGCGCTCAATGTGGCACTGACAGCAAAGTATGGGACACGTCTGCTGCTTGGCCTCGGTTTTTTTCCCCGCTGTGACGTCACTTCCTCCACTGTTCTCATGCTTCAAAGACAGTAATGGCGTATCTTACACGTTCGTTTGTGACTTCCGACAGGATTGTAGCGACAATAGCGACGAGTCGTTTTGTGAATTTCTGCCTTGTCAAGAACAACAGTGTGGCTTTGCGAAACAGGTATGCATATCTGACATTAGGTCTAAATTTCAGGCCGTCCTGTGATTATATCCCCATGCAAAGTTAGTAGTGATGGTCTTCCAAGTTGAATGACATCTAAATTCCATCATCATTCCAAAGGGACCAGAACTTGGGGAGACTTTGGGACGTGGATTGTGGCCCATGAAACAGAGATGCTGGTTGTTGTCAGTACTTTCCAGAACTGCAATAAGCTGCTTAATTAGGTAGACTTAGACTTCGTGAACATTGAAAAACCACATCACTAACAAGTTAAGCCTGTGTAACCTGGCATCCTGTTTTTGATGTTTGGCAGTCGATGTTTCTTTCTTTTTTTTTTTTTTTTTTTTTTTTTTTTTTTTTTTTTTTTTTTTTTTAGATAAACACGTGAGATGACTGGTCACACAATATTATTGAATTCATTACTCTTTATTTGTTTTTGTTCTTCTTGCTGTTGCTGATTTTTTTTTTTCTTGATAACCCATTAACAATATAATCATAACGTTATAACGCCACTTGGCTAGAAACACAGGACGCCAGTGTCATGGTAATACGAGGTTACCAGACTGAAACACTCTATTCTCGTAATATATCACTGTAAGGCAAATGATCAGGTCCATGCCTAGAGGCCCACCCATATCACCTTTATGTCTGACGAATGATCTTTGCTGTAAGGTGCCATGGTGACTCTGACGTCCACGTAACTTGGTGTTTCAGTGTTACACATCAGCTCAGTTCTGTGACGGGCAAGTGGACTGTGTTAATGAGGATGATGAGGCCATGTGTCCAAATCTCAAGTCGGATTACGAAGAATATCACGAGCCTTTGGGTCCACCAGCTAAGATTGATTTTATCAAAAATGGCAGCACCACTGTCACTCCTCTTTCTAAGGGGGAGGATGTACAATCACACCGGATTCATAATTGTCCAGACACTCACTACCAGTGCGCGTATAACGGCTACTGCCTTCCTACCTATACCAGATGTAATGGGTTTTATGACTGCCCTTACCATGAAGATGAAGCCGACTGTCACAGCTACACCTGCCCAGGTCACTATCGCTGTTTTGACTCTAAAGTATGTGTACATCCAAACCAGATATGTGACGGAATCTATCAGTGTCCCAGATCTGAAGACGAGCTTTTATGTGACCTGCACTGTCCCCACAGATGTATGTGCTATGGACTCGCCTTCATTTGTCCACAACCTTTCTCTGCTGAAGGTTATCCTGAGCTACGCTATCTGAATGGGAGTGGCAGTGGCATGACTCTCTCACTACTAGCAGCCAATAGAATGTTAGTCTTTCTCAGTCTCTCCGACTGTCATAAACACAATGTTTCCAGTATATCTTTGCCTAATCTCATCACACTACTAGATTTGAGCTTTAACAGACTTGTCACCATTCCTGTCCATATCTTACACCAGACGCATAATTTAAAAACATTACTTTTATCAAACAATCCATGGTGCACATTATGCCCAACACTGTTCAGAGTATGGGGCCATTTGAACAAATCCAAACGCTGGATTTGTCACTGACCACTCTTTACACAGTGGACCAACAGTTGTCTATTCTCTTTCCTGGGGTAATTTGGCTGAATCTGTCACAAAGCGGCACACAGCGTGTGACTGGACAGGGATTTCAGCTGATGAGAAAGCTTCAGATTCTGGACACGAAGGGATGCCCAATGACTGAGATTGACAAAGAGCTCCTGCAAGGTCTGGACCAGCTGCACACAGTCTATGGTGACAACTACAAGCTGTGCTGTGTCGCCGCACTTCTACCAGAAGTCAAAAAATGCCAGGCACCAAGAGATGAAATATCTTCATGTGAGGACCTACTTAAATCTAACACTTACAGAGTGTGTTTAGCCGTTTTCAGTTGTCTGACTCTGGTAGGCAATTTCATGAGTTTTGTGTTCCGCTTGTTTTCACGTCAGAAAAGTGGTTCATCAGGCTTCAGTGTTTTCGTCCTTTACTTGTGTGTGTCTGACTTCCTGATGGGTGTGTATCTAACAGTGATAGGAGTGGCTGATCTGTACTACAAAAACCGTTATATCTGGGAGGACACCACTTGGCGACATAGTATCTTTTGCCGGTTGGCTGGCTTTCTCTCACTTTGATCTCCTGTGAAGTTTCTGCATTTATTATTTGTTTGATCACGTTAGACCGATTCCTTGTTGTTCATTTTCCACTGAGCTTTATGCGCTTTGAAAATTGGAATGCACAGCTTGCCACCTCCTTGTCATGGATCACTGGTTTTACTCTGGCGGCTGTTCCGTTACTACCTCGCGTGGCTCACTGGGAATTCTACAGTCAGACAGAGATCTGTATTCCTTTGCCCATCACCAGGAGAACGTTTGCTGGTCATAGTTATTCCTTTGGGATTATGATTGTAATGAACTTCGTTCTGTTCCTTGTCATTGCTGTTGGACAGATAGCTATTTTTTGGTCAGTACGATCAAACACACTAAAACAGGGTCGAAGTACTCAGTATTCTCAGGACACAGATATAGCCCGGCGATTGTTCAATGTGGCCATGTCAGATTTTCTCTGCTGGTTTCCTGTTGGCTTACTGGGAATTCTGGCGTCACAAGGAGTACCCGTTTCAGGACAGGTCAACGTGGCTATGGCCATTATTGTTATGCCACTGAACTCGTCTCTGAATCCCTTTCTGTACACGATGAACGTTTTTCTGCAAAGACGACAGCGGAGGGAAGAAGAAAAATTCAAAAGTGGTTCAAATCAAAGACGCATTCGTTCTAGCAATGTTCATACTTTGGACGAAACAAATGGGCGTTTCAAGCAAACAACAATATTTGTTCTTCTGTGTTTAATCTGGTATCTTTTACTTTGCGCAACAAACGTTTCAGTATATCATGGTGTGTACAGTCTGACTGATTCATTTATTCGGGGATGAGGTCATTAAGGCGATGGGATGGTGAGCGAACCAAAGGCAGCACACTGGGAAAAAAAAAATGACTTTTGTATCTTTCATGACTCAATAGGGTGTTCCACTGTTATCTGTTGCTGAGAAGGTATGTTGCTGATCTCGCGACAGAGGATGGCTTAGACTAAGACTTAAACGACTAGAAAGTTATTGCCTCAGCCAAAGGTTCACCCGTTGATGTTCTGTGAGGTTTTGTTTTATCCTAGATCAGCACATGCCTTACTGGGGTAATAATAGGCACATCTTGGATCAAACTGTTAAGCTCCAATGCAGAATTCTCGTATTAATCCAATGACTTCTTTCGTGACTGACCACTGTGTATCCCAGCATCCATAGCTCCTCACGGGCTGTTGACAGTAGGACTATATCACGATGGCATAGGTGTGGTTGGATGGAGTTGCATAAGAGTTGTCTGACTCAAGAACAATTTAAGGCATGTCAAGATAATGGTTATTATAACTAAAATTCAAACTATCGTCATTATTGCTGCAAGGATAGCAATGAGAATGACGAAAGAAAAAAGCCCAAAAGCCACGATGTCGAAAAAAATTAGCTTTGTGGAATCCAGTCTACAGGGTCATGGTTTCAATATATTCATTTCATATCGATTTATTTGTAGGCGTTTTCTCCCCCTCTCCTCGCTCCTAGCCATAGTTCAGTTTGCTACTGGCTCAGCTGGGAAGACTGCGATCACACAGTCTAGCTTCATGCTTCTCTTAGTGCTCAGATTCCATGACCAACACTGCAGGTGTCTATCTCTCGGGCCTGGTTGATGCCGAAATATTAGTATGTAAATAAGCGCAGACCACAGCTCTGTCATGCATCTCAGACCAAAATGTAAATCCCTGGCGCCATTTTCATCATCCCCATCACCATCGATTAGTATTGAAAAAAAAAGTGCCATCTTTTCTGGCCTTGGGGTCCCGGGGCTGTGGTGGGATGGGATGGGCTGTGGCTGAGGACATAGAGTCGGAGGATTGGCGTGGATGTGGTAACACACAAGATGAGACAAAAAAAAAAACAAACCCGACAACAGCAACAAAAGCGACAGCAATGATAACAGAAAGGACAATAATCATAATGATACTCCTATCACAGCTACTTCCACTGCTACTGTGGCTGCTGCTGCTACTGCTACTGCTACTACTACTACTACTACTACTGCCGCAGCTGCTGCTGCTACTACTACTACTACCACTACTACTACTTCTACTAACGACGACGACGACGACGATGGCGACGACGACAACTACAACGACGACAACGATAATGAAGGTGATCATGATGATGATGATGATGATGATGATGATGATGTACAGAAACACACACACACACACACACACACACACACACACACACACACACACACACGCGCGCGCGCGCGCGCGCGCGCGCACGCACGCACGCACGCACGCTCGCACACACACACACACACACACACACACACACACACACACACACACACACACACACACACACACACACACACACACACACACATATATATATATATATATATATATATATATATATATATATATATATATATATATATATATATATATATATATATATATATATATAAGAGAGAGAGAGAGAGAGAGAGAGAGAGAGAGAGAGAGAGATATATATATATATATATATATATATATATATATATAATTTCTATCCTAGTGTTTAGGGTTGCTAATTTGGGTTGCATAGGATCATATATTTTTTTGTTAGGCATAAATTACATCTTTTTGAAATGTTATTGTATGATGCAGCTCTTTTTAAGATTTTCCAGGATATGTTGTAGTCTATTTTTTTATCTTTGAGTTTCCAAATATATTACTCAATTCTGTTTGATTTTTGTATCTTTCTTTGTTAAATGACTGTTTATGATTTGCATATCTAGTTTTAAATTGGTTTTCAGTGATACCTATATATGTTTCTTCAGTGTTCTCTGATTTTACAGTGGCTTGGTATACAATATTGCTGTGGAGGCATTTATTTTAGAGAGGGCACTGTTGTTTCTTGGTACAGTTGCAAGATTTCCTTTCTTCACCCTCGTTTGTCTCTGCACTGCTTTTCGTTTTGTTGGTTGAATCAATGATGTTTTTGAGATTCGGCATACATGAGTATGATAATTTGATGTTGTGCCTGTTAAATATCTTAAAAGCTTGTGCTCTTTTGGGAAGAAGATGTCAGAATTTTAAAGAATTCTTTCCCAACGTTTGTTTTAACTCTTCCATCGTATGGGGGGTTGTACCATATGATTTTCCTTTTCCTGTTCTTCTTGTGTCTGCTCATATCATTTCCTGGGTCATAGTGTAATTTGTAGTTGTAGCCACTTTGGTGTAACGCTTCTTGGTATTCAGCTGCAGTGTTGTTAAATACTGTTTCATTACATGACAGATTAGATAATCTCTTGTTTATGCCTCTAGGTATCGTTTTGAGTATGGAAGGGGGGTGATTACTTTTGATATTTACATAGACAGGTGTGTCATTTGGTTTTTTGTATGGTTTTAAATGTATGTTGGTTGAGGTCTAACGTGATGTCTAAATAATTCACTATCTTTTTGTTAGCTTCTGTGGTGATTTTTTAAATTTTGGTCGTGGAAGATTTTGCACAATTCTTTTTTCTTATTTTCAATGTTTCTAGGGCTATCACTCAGTGCAGCGAGGCCATCATCTCTGTACAGTCCAATTTGTTTTCCAAGTTTATTTTGAATGTTAGATAGCATGAATAGTCCGACAAGTTCGCAGGTTTCGGCACCATCATACGATCCCATAGTGACATCAAAAGTTTGAACTTTTCCTGGTTTCTTGGTCCAAGTCTCGTTTTTTTTGCTGTGGAGTAAAGTTTTCTTTGTATGGAAAATGATTTCCATTTCTAACCCTGATGATATTTCAGTGTATTTGTTGGCAAATTTTATAGCTTTGGCGAGCAGCTCTTCATCTATAGATGGATAAAAATCTACTACATCAAATGTTATAAAGACTGTGTTTTCTTGCTTGTTGAGGTTTTTAAACCATTGTATAACTTCATATGTATTTTTCCAGAGGTTGAATTCGGTGTTCTCTCTTATGTTTTTTATGGTTTTCTCTAAAATGTTTTTACTGATTTTTCCTAATTCGGATTTGGATGGGTTTATCAATCTACAAGTTGGGTTGTTCAAAAATTAGGTTTATGGTCTTTGAGTGTTATAAAAGCTTCTCTTTCTGCTGTTGTCTCTACTCTATCACTTAGGTCCATTTGCTGTACAAGCTCCTTTTCTTTTTTCCTAATGTGGTCATATGTAACTTTGTCAGTTTTTTTGTAATTTTTTTTAGATGTTTTTATCAAGGAGTTGTGAGTACTCTTTAGATTCCATTTTGTAAAAATTACTGGTTTTGTCTGCTTTCACAAATATTTTCTCTGTCGTTTTGGATTAGTTTGATTTCGTTTTTTAACGATGTTTGAAATTCGTTGTTTGATTTTTTGAATTCTATGTTAGCTAGCTATCATTCTTTTCATTTTGTCTTCAAATGTTCTCATTTCCTCGATGGCTGGTGGTGCTCGCCATGTTTTGAAGTCATAGTGTTTTTATCTTCTTTCTTGGCATTGGGGTTTAGGAAGAAGAATGCTTTCCATCTCATGTTTTTGATAAACTTTTCTGTCTGTTCTATCATTTTTTTCATGTATCATTGTGGTTTGGCGAAAGGTATATTTTTAGTGGACTGTTTGAAGTTGATTTATCCCATTTTAAAATCTGTTGGTTTAGAGCGCTCAACGTGAGGAGCAGTTAATCAAAGTATTTAACAACACTGCAGCTGAATACCAAGAAGCGTTACACCAAAGTGGCTACAACTACAAATTACACTATGATCCAGGAAATGATATATGAGCAGACACAAGAAGAACAGGAAAAGGAAAATCATATGGTACAACCCCCCATACGATGGAAGAGTTAAAACAAAACGTTGGGAAAGAATTCTTTAAAATTCTGACATCTTCTTTCCCAAAAGAGCACAAGCTGTTTAAGATATTAACAGGCACAACATCAAATTATCATACTCATGTATGCGAATCTCTAAAAACATCATTGATTCAACCAACAAAACGAAAAGCAGTGCAGAGACAAACGAGGGTGAAGAAAGGAAATCTTGCAACTGTACCAAGAAAACAACAGTGCCCTCTAAACAATAAATGCCTCCACAGCAATATTGTATACCAAGCCACTGTAAAAAATCAGAGAACACTGAAGAAAAAACATATATAGGTATCACTGAAAACCAGTTTTAAAACTAGATATGCAAATCATAAACAGTCATTTAACAAAGAAAGATACAAAAATCAAAACAGAATTGAGTAAATATATTTGGAAACTCAAAGATAAAAAAAATAGACTACAACATATCCTGGAAAATCTTAAAAAGAGCTGCATCATACAATAACATTTCAAAAAGATGTAATTTATGCCTAACAGAAAAATATATGATCCTATGCAAAAACCAAAATTAGCACCCTAAACACTAGGAGAAAATGGTTAACAATTGCAGACACAAATGGAAGTTCCCTATCAGGGAGCAGAAATCAAAAAAACATGAAAAACACTGACCGCACGTGATGCAGCCAGCGAACACGTATTAAAAAAAAAAAAAAAAAAAAAAAAAAAAACCGACAACACCGACCCCCCATACCCTGACGGCTGCACCAGCAAGAAAGAAACAGCGCTGTAGGTTTTAGCATTTACATTTCTGTCTCTCTCTCTCTCTGTCTCTCTGTCTCTGCCCCCCCCCCCCCCCCCCTCTCTCTCTCTCTCTCTCTCTCTCTCTCTCTCTCTCTCTCTCTCTCTCACCACCATTCTTTGAACCCTTATGCCCCTCTGTCCTCCATTCCTTCTCTTCCATGCCACTCCCTCCTTCTTCCTCCCCTCTTTCTCTTCCTTTTATTTGTTTTCTTCATTATGCTGTTCCACATTCCAGTCCTTACAGCTCTCTGGATTATTGTACTCTCTTGCCTGTTTAGTGATCAAGCCAAAAGGCGAAGGCTTTTTAACAAAGGTCTAGAAATGCAGGCTAAAGTCGATCATATGAATTGTCTTTGTGATTCTATCTATCTATCGATCTATCTATCTATCTATCTATCTATCTATCTATCTATCTATCTATCTATCTATATATCTGTATGCCTATCTATCGATCTGTCTATCTATCTATCTATCTATCTATCTATCTATCTATCTGTCTGTCTGTCTGTCTATCTGTCTGTCTGTCTGTCTATCTATGTATCTGTCTATCTGTCTGTCTGAATGTCTGTCTGTCTGTCTGTCTGTCTGTACGTAGGTATATAGGCTTATCTATCTATCAGTCCATCTACCTACAATCCTATCTATCTAGAGATAGGTACATTAACACACACACATACAAACACACGCACGCGCGCGCGCGCGCGCGCGCGCACACACACACACACACACACACACACACACACACACACACACACACACACACACACACACACACACACACACACACACACACACACACACACACACACACACACACATGCGCACGCGCGAATTTCAGAATGAAATCTGTATTCGGTGTAAATGCTTCAGGAGTCTGCCATTATGTCATGAGTTATCAGGTACCAGGGTTACTTTATCCACGGCAGACATATTGAATTGCATGACATCGGAAAAGAAACAGCATAGAGTCAGAGCAGGAAGCGTCGACATTGAGTACGTGCACAAGCTCGCAAACCAAACCAGAAACTGGTCATCGTTAACGTGTGAAATTGTATTACAGCTATGGCCTTCCCCGTTCTATGACGTTAGGTTCCTGCAACAAACCTGCGTACGGCACAATTACATTGTTTTATTCCGAGTATACAAAAACGTTGGAACGTCAAGTTTAAGGGAAGAGTTCGATGCCCTGAAGAGAGCCTACGTTTACGACAGTATTGTCTGGACAGGCTGTGAACCAGACGTTGACCCTCTGTCACTGTATGTGATCAACACTAACTATTTTTCAGTCGTGATAAATGTGAATGACGTCAACAGAGACTACACAGCACACGTGGACGTCACGCGTGGAACAGGCATCCTACAGGGGAGGGAACTGGAAGTGGTGAACGTTTCAAGACAACTCGGTGAGGCTATGTCAAGTGTTAGAGATTAGAGTTTCTCCCCCTTTACCTCCACGCTTTTGTTTCCAGATTTGTCATCTCTCTTTCTTCCCGGGGAACGTGGAAGCAGTGAGTGTTTTCAACAACTTGGTTAGTCGTGTCAAGGGTAGAGATTAGAATCCCCCCCCCCCCCCCCCCTTTACCTTTACGCCTTTCTTTCTAGATTATTCACTACACAGACCCGGAGGAACTGGGGGCAGTGAATGTTTCTCAACAACTCTGTGAGTCTGTGTCAAGAGGTAAAGATTAGAATATATTCCCTTTATCCACACACGTGTCTTTTCAGATTAGTCATCTTTCTTTCTTCCCATGGAGGTGCAGGAGGCTCTTTCTGCATATACGGTTTCCTCACCTTTTGGAAATTTTGCCCATAGCTTTTTTCCTGATCTAGAAAAAAAAGGATGAGGATGTGTGTATGTGTGCCTGTAATGACTATTCTCGATGCATTTCCTGCTATGGAAAAAAAAAAGTGGGTGGGTGTGTCTGTATTGACTAGTTTCAATGCGCCTCTGATCATTTAGGTGCAGTTCTATCGATTAGATCATGTGTGCACACTGCCTGGTTGAGGAAAAGTTTGTTATGGGAAGTTAAACCTGGAGTTGTGCATAGCCCTCGGTAGACAGTGAGTATGGTTCCAGCATTACCCAATTTCATTAGTGTTTGCTGCACGCGGTCAAATAATTTTGTGTAAATCTACCTGCAGCTATCCCATAATGTTTTAGCATAATAAATCCGTTTGATTATGAGCTCAAATACGGAATTTTGTATGGTTGGGAATGAAAAAAAAAGCTTTTGATAAAAGCTTATTGAATGCTGGGAAGACGTTACACTAGCGACGTAGTGCGGTCAATTTCATGTTGTTTATAGCCCAGCCCACCGCAAAGGACCAGATGAAGACTGTCATATGGTTGAAGTAATTTCTCAATCAGTTCTTGATAAATGTTTCTCAACAGTAACGCTGAGCATTTCATGAGAGTCGACATTTTGATTTTTTTTTTCGCCTCATGCACATAGTGGTTTGAATTAAAATGCTACTCTGTCGTTATAGTAATGCAAATGCATCTAAGCATTCCTTTGCACTTATTGACAAATGGTATGGCTGTATTCATTACACAAGTATATGAATATCATCTTGGAGTTTGTAAGTTTAGAAACGTTTGAGTCTCTAAATGAAATAAGATATCCAGTCTGAAGTGTTGTTTACCTTACATAGTTAAGTTAGTGACACAGACCAAAGGTGGTAAAGAACTGATGGGTTTCGCAGTTGAGGACTTCTCTGGGTCTCATTGACACCCTCGGGTGTATCTCTTCTTCTGTTCCTTCACGACGATTTTCTGTCACATAAAACTAACGATGTGAGACTAAGCCGGTTTTGAAAAGCGAGCTCGAAAGTGTCATTGCTGCTGTCAAAACATGAAGTACCATCTCCATGCAGTCCTCCAGAGGTATTTGCCAGGTCTCACAGACATAGCGTGCTAGGATAGCTGTGAATAGCACAGAGCGAGAGGGTGGAGTGACGTCCTGTTAGCCGAAGATGACATTTTGTCGTCACTAAGGGCCATTGGGGAAGAGGGCTGTGGTGAAGCAAACTCTTCCGATACTGTAATAAGTCGCTTTAGGCTGATTTGGGTGAGGGGGGGGGGGGGGGGGGGGGGGTGGTAGTGGAGAAATGCATGTTTCTGTCAAAGTGGCTGACTTGGGAGGCCGATGCGTGTAGACAGCAGATGGTCATTGCCAAACTCCAAGTTGCTGTAGGGCCGAGGTAGAGGTCTGGGCTGACCGTTGTTAGGTGGATGGCGCCCTGCGTGTGTCTCTGTGTCTTGTGCACGTTATACAACCATCGTTGTAAGATTAGAGTCCATGATTGTGTGTCGGCCAGGTGGAATCCGGTGTTGTGGGTCTGACGGGTATTGTGTCTGA